>VWZG01007978.1:129235-295026 GCA_013396735.1 Grallaria varia | reverse complement strand
TTTTTTTTGTGGTGGTGGGGAGGAAGGGGGGAGTGTATGGGAAAGATTAATTAAGAAAGCAGATTACATTGGTCTAGTTTATTTGCTCGTCTCCTTTCTGTAAACATGAGTGAACTTTGGTGGGGTTAGTTTTCTTGTTTTGCTCCACTAGAGGTAACAAAATGTAATTTTCTGTAACAAGGGCAAATCAGAAGGAACTTATCTTCTGCTCTTGAGGCTGAGATAGGAACAATGCTGCCTCATTCAAGTGGCTACCAGTCATTATGAAATGCATGAATAAGCAGCGACAATTAATTCAGTGAGGCTGGATGAAAATATTTTTTGGGTGATAGTGTAATGTAAATCATTGTTTTACACATTCCCTTTCAATGATTTAATTCATGCCTTTCTGACCCCCCGCTGTGTTATGATTCATAGATTAGTGCTCATGTGTATAATTTAACAGAGCTGAATAACAAGCACCAAGGAGACTTAAACAAATCCTTGCATCTGATGTTTCTATGATAAATTAGGAAAACATCATTAGGACCCTGCAGAATGATTATGCTGATGCAATTTCTACATAGGTACCTGTCAGAACAAGAAGAAAAACAGATGTAGAAATCCCAAACAGTGGCAGGGATATTATCCATGTCATGTACTATACCTGTATTCCAATAGATAAGCATCTGTTTTTCTTGAAGTGGTCCTTCTTCCTATCTTCTACTGCAACGGTGGCAATGGTTGTGGTGGTGGTGACAGTGGCAGTGTTGTTCCCTACATGTTGACTTGCAGGGCCATGGATCTGTGCATTGGCAGCCTCAATAGCAGCTGTCAGCGCCTTCATACTGTCCAAGCTTTCCGTGGAGTTGCTAAGTCCAGACTGGCTGATGATATCTCCCCTCTGTCCATGCCCATCCATATATGCATCTTGGGCAGACTCTGTGCTGCTCTGGGCTGTGATGGAAATAAATGGTTTGGTGGTAGTTCTTGGTGGGACTGGAGGCGGTGTCTTCTTATAGGTCGTAATACAGGATGACACTACAAAAAACATACGAGAGTTCTTGATTTATTGGTGCTGCAGGGAAAAGGGATGCAAATATGATATCAATGCATCAGTAAGCATGGACAAAGAAGAGATGAGGAGGAGACTGAGAGCCAAAGAGCCTCCAAAAGCTCCAGTCTAAGTGCCATGGAAATGCCTTGCTGCTCAGTGTCTTCTATTTCTCCTAACCTGAGTGGCAGAATTGCCAGTAGAGAAAATAGTGAAAGTACGTACCTATTTGCCAAGTTCCTCCTTATTCTTTTTAGGATTGTTTTCCTTATTGTATTTTCTCCTAACTGTTCTAAGTCCAGTGGGAACAAGTCCTTCCACCAAAATGCTCTGCTCATGGGTCCCAAGCAAGGCTCACAAGGATGATAAGTCTCCAATCACTTATCCTAGCTAAACTGTACTTCAAGAAATTTTATTGCAATTATTTTGTCTCTCTACCGTGTCCTACTGTACTTACTGAGCTTATGCAGAATTTTAAAACCACATTTTTCTGCTCAGAGAGATTCCCAAATCATCCTATATTAACACTCACCATACTTGGACTTGTGTATTTCTTTCTATAAAATGTCTCACTTGTTGCACAGACTTCTCAGATACTCTAAAATGCTTTGTAAGCTGGTGAGGACATATTTAAAAGAACATTTTGCCATGATTAATTTCTCTTCATAAATATATTATCAGTTCTGGAAAAAAAACCCACTCAATTTTACACAAAGGGAGTTAGTATAATGAAGTCAATGGTAAAAACCTGTCAGTCAGTGGGAGTACTTACAGGAAAGTGCAAGTATAAATGTTTGCAACAACAAAGGTTTTAATAAAAGTTTATGAGAACTCTTCATATTCTGAAGGCCATGCTCTCTTTCTAAGTGCTGCTACATGCATTTAGAAGCTTAGCTTGAAGTTCCCAGGTTAAAAATTATTGTTCTGTGTACACAGAATTACATGTAGAAAGAACCACATAGAGATAAAAACATCTTTCTTTAAGGGTTAGTTGGCAACTCTGCATTACTGAGGTCCTGGAATGCTTTCAAGTGAGGAAAGAAAACCCATTAAGAACAAAAAAACCAACCATGATATGCTGTATTTTTTAAGAAAATAAATGCAGGCATGAACCTGTGCAAAGTTCAGACACAAACATGTTAACATAAATTCTTATTAACAGTAATCATATGGCAAGAAATGATTCATCAGATCATTTTAATTGGCAGATGTCTATGCCACCCACATAAAAAGTAACTCTACTACAGCTGTTCTGCTCTCTGTTTGCACTGTATCTGCTTGTCGAGCCAGAAGCCATTATGGTATTAATTTGACTAGCTCAGATCCATATGCCTCATCTCTCCCCATAGCTGTAGGAATAGTTATTGTGTAAAAGGTGTTTCCAGGGCATGAAATCACATGGGATTTTTGTAAAGGACTCTAGTCTAAGTTCCTGATAACATGTCTGAACCCATGTTAAACATGATGAATGCTAATGGAAAAAGAGTGTTTCAGGTACTGAGAGTTTTGAAACTATGATTCACTTCTGAAGAATCAAACAGAAACCATAGCATCTCTGAGAGAAGAGATGGCTAAAAATGAACTTGTCAAATTTCAACTCTGGAGAAGTGAATAGTTAGTAGGGGTTAAAGGTGTTCTATAAAGTGCTTATGACAAGACCAGTATCTGGAACTAACAGAAAGCACGACAGTTTTACAAAGGGGATTATGAATCTTCATTGGTTTTGATGCTGCCAAAAAGCATTTGTTGTGATTGTACTTTCAGGTAAATCAGCTGCTGTTGCTGCAGCACAAACATGTACTCCAGGATTCATGGAGAATTATGGAGGCTGCTGAGGTCATGATATCCCAGAAACACCTGAGGTGGTTCATGGTCTGGAGAATGTTCTCTGGGTGGTGGAAACACAAACTGAAATCCAGCACTGAGGCATTCAAAGCACATACACATACATATATCCAGGTAACGCTTTGGGAAGCTGGTGCCAGACTTGTCCAATAGAGGTTTGTGTACAATGTCACTTTGCAATTCAGCAAAGTATAAATTGCACCATTTAAAATATGCTAGGCAAGGTCACTGGGAAACTTCTGGGAACATGCCAGCACCTTTAAAACACCCCAACAAGGCACATAAGTATAATTTTTCCTTCATAGCAGAGAGGGAAATGATTATGAAACACACTTGAAAAGGGCTCTTAGGCAGGAAAGAGCATCAAAACCAAAAAGCAAGCCCTAACAAGACTGGTCCCCGCATCACTGGGCATCCCCCACTAGAAAGGGAGTCAATAGCAACTGTCTATTGACAGCTACCATGCTCTCTGGACACAGCAGTTTAAATACAGGGTCACCTGATTAAGATGTCTTTCATTCTGTTGGTAAATGTACTCAATGAGGAATCTACTCCACACTGCACTGAAAGATGTTTGCACTCAGCTAATTAAATCTGAAGTTATTCTTAAGAGGGGGAGAGAATTGACAAGTCATACGGTGAAATTGTAAAGAGAAACAGCAAAACGTTCTTTTAGCAAGTCAAAACAAATCCTCAGTTTCCTGGAGTCGCGCAGCACACACTGTACAGCTGCAGAGAAGCAGAGTGTGCAAGTCATAAAAGAACCCCAGGCACTTCATTACTGGAAATGATGTAAGCTCCTGCCGCTCCTCTGCAGAAACGACAACAAAACAATCCCGAGGCTGCCGCTGCTGGAGGCAGCTGTGCTCTGGATGTCAGAGCTGGCTGAGCCCTCTGAAGGGCTGAAGCAGGACAACAAAATAGATTTGTGCATCACTTTTTCTCCATGTGCTGTCAAGTACCTGGTAACTTGTGACAAGGTCACTTGAAGGATCTGTGGCTGTGCAAGGGGCTATGGTATTTTAAATGTTAAGCCATTGACAAATGGAATGAGTGCTCCCCAAGAGAACTGACAATACCCTGGCATTCTCCTTGTCCAGCCAAGGGAGCCTGAGCATTCAGTGGTTGCAGGAAGAGCACATTATGTGGCATTCTATCCCTGCAGGCAATTGGGAAACTCATCTATCTGGCAGAGACAGACAGGAGGCCTCCAAGGGAGAAGACTACAGGAACACAGGACACGTGAATAAGTAGGAGAAATCCTGACGTCACACAGAGGGAACTTTCTAGGGGTTTTGCACATGAAAGTTCGTTTAATTCACATAAGGAAGTTAATTTACAGGGCTGTATAAATTCCCTGATAAATATGTTCTTGGATGCAGATCAAGGAGTGAAGTTCTGTACAGAAACTGATCTAACTGAAGAGTCAAGTCAGAGTCTTGTGATGCATTAAAATTGTTTAGACATGGAGTTAATTGAAAATATCTTTTTCTGGATAGTAAAAGTGCATATGAACCCTCAGTCTGACACAACGTAGACTAGCTTTTCCCATTATTTTCCAGAGTGTACATGTTGCTGGAGCAGATTCACATTCCTCTCCTAGGGCATATACAAGGTTTAATCCAGAAACTAGTTAAGTCATGCACAAGAATCCTCAGACTCCCAAAGCACCTTGAGCCTGGCCCACTGTTTCCAGCTGCATCAATTCACCAAGTTATGCTTTCCTTTTCTTTTTGATCTTTATCCTGTTTCTGTGAACTGCCTCTGGGTTACAGTTTAATACCAAATACTTAGTGAAAAAAAACATTTTCTCTAGATTAAAAAAAAAGAAAAGAAGAAGATCCAATGTTTCTCCTCCTAGCCAGTATTTCCAAACAACTAGCTCATGGGACAGGAATTTGGAACAGGGAGTGTCAACCACTCAGTTCAGAAGGAAGTCTAATGATAAAATAAAATAATCCCAGATTGCATAATAATAAAGGCTTGAATTTGAACGTTTCATTGTAAGGGCACTTCAGTTGTTTGAACATGCTCACTAGGGGAGATGAGCTCTCGTGAACAAATATCAGCATGCAAATACAAATTTTTAACTCAGAGAATGGGTGCTCAGGAGAACCTCCAGACAGATTAATATTTGTGAAGTGATCAAATTCATATAGTACTTTGAACAGCTTAAGTGATGAGACACATAACCAGTATCTTTCTAATTTGGCAGTCTCATATAAACTTGGTTAAAAAATACAAGTATAAATGAAAGTGCAAATTTAAAGTTAACTAACAGAATAGTGTTTCTTTCAAGAAAAAGTACTGATTTTACAGTTTAAAAGGAGCAATAAAGGACACAACTTTCTCAGCAAAAGAAAGATGTGGACCTGTTGGAGTGGGTCCAGAGGAGGGCCACGAAGAAGATCTCTCCTATGAAGACAGGCTGAGAAGAGAAAGCTCCAGGAAGGCCCCATTGAGGCTTCCAGTATCTTAAGGGGCCTTATGAAAAGGAGGGAGAGGGACTTTTTATACATGCATACAGTGACAGGACAAGGCGTAGTGGTTGTAAATGGAAAGAGAGCAGGTTTAGATTAGATGCTAAGAAGAAATTAGTTACTCAGAGGGTGGTGAAGCGCTGGAACAGACTGCCCAGAAAGGTTGTGGATGCCCCACCCTTGAAGTGTTGAAGGCCAGGTTAGATGGGGCCCTGAGTAATCTTGTCTAGTGGGTGGCACCCCTGCCCATGGCAGGAGGGCTGGAACTAGATGATCTTTAAGGTTGCTTTCAACCCCAACCATTCTATGATTTGAACTTGTACAAAAATAAGTATTAAGGTACAAAGTGGGAATTCTTCCACCTTGCACACATGGACCTCAGTCTCTTGATTTACTGTCTGTTAAATGGGTATGTTCACAGCGATGTCCTTGCATTTCGCACAACTGCCGCACAAAACATGGATGTAGGCACCTCCCAGCAGACCTAAGCCTCAGAACTGCAGCTCCTGAGTCCGGAGGTGCAGTGCACTGTACAGAGGTGCAGTGCTTGATCTGGCTTGTTAGACTCGAACAGAGATGTTATTCTTTTTACCATACACTTATTTCCTTGTTTTGTTAAGGTTTGGGGGGACTCCTTGGAAGTCGGGTTTCAGATCCCGTATTGTTATTTTTACATGCAAAAATTGGTACAAAAACAGAACATGCATTATCTTAATAAAAAACTAAGCAGATGGCTTTGGAGGATGTAGAGATTTACAATTACAAAACTGAAATTAAGATTTTTATAAGAAGTTTTAATCTGCTCAAGAGAATAATACCACAGTGAGTTATGGATGTCATTATCCCAAATGAGAACTACTGAAATCTTTGCACCACACCATCAGGAGTTCTGCCAAGGCCACGCTTTTTCCATACCTGCCTCACCACCAAGACAGATACCTTATTTGACAAAAGGCTAAGCTTCACTGGGTTAGGAAATAGGCATAACATATAACTAAAATCCTGCAGAAATTTATACAAAGTATTTAAACTCTTTTTACTGCATACAATAGCACCACAAATTTAATATCCCAGGTTTTAAAGCAACTGCTAGTGATTTTTCATAAGTCTATACATTTTGCTTGCAAGTAGGGTGCCTCCAGCTTCCCAGCTGGATACAGTGAAGGATCTCCTGAAGGTGAGACTAAATATAGCTCATTTTGCATCTCAGATGAACAGAGCTGGAAAATCTGCATGTCCATAGTCAGCGGATGACAGGTGACTATTTCTCCAGCTGATACTTTTACTCCTTTTAATTTCTTCTGCTGGAAGTTGCTGATGCCAGTCAGAAGTTTAATTGCTATCCCAGGGAAGCTGAATTAGTGCAGAGAACAGGTAAGACAGTCAAAAGTGTCTGTTAAATGCAGTTTATCACTAGGATATCACCACAAAATATGGATGCACAGACAAAAATCAGGGCATGTAGGCTTCCTATGAGACCCACTTTATTCCTTGTAGCCATGGCTGAACCTCCCTCTATATGAAAACAACCAGTATGTTAACAGCACACAACATAAGCAACTCAGCTCTTTTGGACAAAAAGCCAGGTGTCAATTAAAAACAGAAACTCTGGAAAAAAGATTGCACATACTCTGAAAGTTATTATCTAAAGTGGATCACTGATGGTTTATAACACTTTACTCCCAAGACCTGTGATCTTTGCTGGTGTCAAGCAGCTGGCACCTGGCTCTATCTTTTCTGAAGACAGAGAAAAAATACGTGAGACTATGATCATGTGAAAACCCTAGATTTCATTTCAGTTAATGCATATGAACCACCTTGCCTTTTTATCCAGAGTGAGCAGTCAGAGGGGACAGCAGTAGCACTTGCTTCTGCCATTCCCTCACCAGCTGTCTCCATGACATCCATGTGCTGCTCCTGTGGAGATGGTGCTTCGCAGAAGGGTTCCATCCTGGCCATTGGCCAATGGGCTGTGATGAAGCTATATGCCCACAGACAACATTTATAGCTGCTCAAAATGAAATTCAGTCAGGTTGAGAGAGAAGTCAGAAGTGAAATTGTTTTCACCTTGCACCTAAACTTTGCCTACCAACAAAGCATCTGGAAAAAATATCACCAAGAACTGCAGGGATGATGATGTGAGTCTCTTCTGGACAGATGCCCCCCTAGAGATTTGATGATTCAAACTACTTTAAAACAGTCATGGTAGAAAGTCTCTGATCCAGAATGTCAACCTCTGTACATGCTATGAAACATGTTGAAGAACACAGGGGAAAAAACCCCAAATAAAACCAATACAGCAAAATGGTCTTTTTTAGTTAGCATGTGAATTATCTGCCATCTCTTTTCAGCTGTACAGCATCTTTTTCTGACAAAATCAGGGAAACACTGCTTGATGTACTGCTTAAACTAAGTCTAGCAAACAATTCAAATGCTTACTACACTTTACCAAAACATTCTTATTTCCCCCCATCTTGGAGAAGTAATGGAAAACAGGAAACATTATAATTTTAGATTAAAAAAAGGCACCTAAAAGTATTTCATGTTTCAGAACTTATCTCTCATAAAACCATCATGGTAAGAAATTAATAAGCTTTCTGAATATCAGTACTTCACTTTTATAAAAGACCTTTATGCAAAACAAAGGAAACCCTGTGAAATAGTTTATCCCACTTAGACCAAGAATGTGTAAAAGTAAATAAATGTAATAATATGCAGGTAAATGAAATCAGATTCTTTTCCCATATATTTTCCAGGAAGCAACTTCACTGGCACTTTGATGTAACACTTTGTTATGTGTTACTGCAACACTCTGAAATGCAGAAATTGCATATTTTTCCCTCTAGCAATACTGCTAATAAAACAAAAGGGGCATTTTTTTTTAATATGTGGAGTTCTGCTAACTAAATACAGACATATATATGTAAACAGCTCTTTAAGTAAAAACGCAGTGCAAGAACCAAGCCCTGAATTTTTAGAAAAACAGGGGGTTGATGTCTCTGCAAGTATCTAGCCACTCTAGCTGTAAGATGTATTTTAAAATTTTCAAATACGAGCATACTCTGAAAAACTAATAACTTTTTTTTTTTTGGCCTATGGAGAAATGGTGGAATATAAAGACTTTGTCTACAAGTGCACGTTGCAAGTTCCTGGGACTAACCACGAAAAACCTGCCTCTTATTTACGTTTCTAAATTGGATCTGGATTCTTGAAAACCTAACCCAAATTGTGAAGGCACAGCCTAATTTACAGACTATATCGGTAGCTCTTTCAATATGCCAAAGTGAATGTGCCACAGTGGAGCCCCATTTGCCATTCTGTCTGGGTATATCACAGTAGGTGCTATTTCTTGACATTACCATGTAATATTTATATGTGTTGGTGCTGGACATACTAATACACTCTTGTACCTATGGTTTCCCTTCAGTTACAGATGGAATAGTTCACACCTGAGCAGCCAATACATAGAAGACCTAAACCCTATCAAATCTGGAGATACATTAGGGCAGATGTATAGTCAGAAGCAAGCCCACATGTAAGCAAAGAACTCCTGACGCAAGTACTGTGTGTCATGTTCTTCTCAGTTTGTTAAGAAGTGTGGCATTTTGTCCTTCCTGAGCCTCTGCTGCCAATGTGTCATCCTGCCATGGTGACAGTGGACCAAACTGATGATAAAGGAAGTTTAGCAGCTGGTGGTTTTAGGAGGAGCTTGTCACAAACTTGATTGAGAAACTGCAGGTTGAAATTGTACAGCTATTGCCTTCTAAATTTGTGAATCCCAGAAGCTAACTTGTGAACCTCGAGGAGACTTAAGCAAGCCAATAACCTCTGAGTAATCTGACCATGTAGCATTTAAATTAGGTAGGTATTAATGCTGCATCACTCTTTTCAACATTATGGCAAGGATTTTTTTTTTAAGCTCTTCACTGCTGCCAGCATTCAAAAGGAAACATTTGGCTGGGATATTGGCATTTTAAAGTGTGATTTCTATGTAAGAAAAAATTTAGTCTAAAAGTTGTTCCCTCTTCCTCAGACTGGAAAGGTACCTTCTTTGTTTGGTGCTGCTGTTAGCAAGAAAACAAGTTTCTACCGCTTTTCACTCCCAGTGGTTTTCTGAATACTTAATAAACTTAAGATAGGGTAAGCAGAATTCTGTATTATTACATACATTGGCATCAGGCTTGTCTCACAGAATTTGATTAGTGACGCATCTAAATTGGCTTAGAAATGAATTAAATTGCTGCAAACCCACCCCTGATGTGGACACATTTAGAAGTGGGTATGTCTTTTTTTAAACTTATATGAAAATGAAGAGGAAATAAAAGTGACTCCCTAAAATAATTTACCAAATTGAAATTAACTGCATCAGTCCAATGATTTTAAATTGATTTCCTGTACATTGTTATTAATTATATTCCTTTGAATACACTGAAAACTGTTTAGGTAAGATTTAACTCAGTGACATTTGTGAAATTTAATTTTCTGGGTCAAAACCAGTTCTTGTGGTTGTGGTATTTGAGTTCGTTTGTGCCTGCATGGTTTGCTTACTTTTATATCTGTAACTTTCTAAAAGCCACAGTAAACAGAGAACACAATGAAAAAGTATTGTCACTAATGAAATTTTCAAAGCTGACGTATGTATTTATATAGGACAGTTATATTCCTCCAGTCACAATGGGACTGGTATACACAGCAGATACAGAAATGTAGGTACACAAGTTTTGCATGTTATTCAACGCCAGGGCTGTCCAGAAGCTTTTAAGCAATCATCAGGAAGGTCATTGCTCTGACACAACTATTCAAATGTGTTTAATACTGCTTATATGAGGTGAAATTTACTATTTTTGGTACAGTAGCCACCTACTTCACTATTCAAACTACCTTATGATGCTGATGTGAGATTGTGGTTCCTCTCAGGAGAAAGCATTTTGACACCTGATCCAGCAACCAACTCAAATCTCTGGAAACTCTCAAAAAAGAAAGTATATACTTCAGGTTTTTTGTTCAGTACCCAATGGCATCAAGGCTTTACTGCTTTCACATTGTCTCAAAAGTCAATCCTTCAGTTGTGAGATTCTTATTTTATGCTACTTGATATCTAAGATTGTATTAAATAGTTTGGTTAGAAGTTAAAAGTTATTCAAATGACAATGATGATGAAGAGCTACTCTGTTTTAATCAGATATATGTTGGAAAGAGACTGTACAGATGCCAAATACAAGAAAATAAAACCCAATATCAACTAAAAAAATCATGTAATTGATATAACCAATATGAACAACTTTTTAGGTGCTGTGAACCACCATGAAGCACCACAATAATTGATTTATACCATTTTACTATCAGTTTCACCGTAGGTCACTATAACTCAAAAGACTATGCAGGTATAACAATATACTATGTTATTCTCATAGATAGTTACTAATAAGCATAAATGTACAAAAACAACATCAGGAGGAAAAATATCATGTGTGTATGGAGCAAGAACATCTGTTCAGATTGGGAAGTGCTGACTTGTTTTTAAGCAGCCAGTACTGCATTTTTCAGCACACTTATCGCTTTTGGAGTGTTACAGTCCAAGCAGGAATTCAAAAAATAAGCAAGTTATGCTTGTGTATGTCCTAAAAAAACCCAAAACCTAAACCAAAAGCAAGAGCTGCTTGCAGCAGGAAGAAGGAAGGGAAGAAGGAAAATTGCTGCTAAATCTGTGCTCTGGGCTGAACAGTGGCTTGTCACCTGAGAAAGAGAATTATGACCCAGCTCAAAAGTTCTGCCTCCGCTGATAAGTTTATCAGATGACCTGCGAAAAGTCACCTGTCAGAGCAGATCCTCTACTGCTGCAAGGGAAAATCCAATCCCTTCCTAAATGAGGAGGAAATGTAGACAAAGGGTTTACACACAAAATTATACTTATCTTTGGCCTAATTTCAGGTGAAATAACAAAACTGACTCAAGCCTGAGGATGTTAACATTTTTCTTGAATTAACTTGAAAAAAAATGAATCGTTTGGTGAAAAATGCATATGAAACATGTTTGAAATACATATTCTGTGTTGAGAGGCATTAAAATCTACACCAAACCCTGATTTTTATCTTCTCATTTTACATTCAAATGTACAAGTTATGTCCTTGCTCTGTGACAGATTTGAGGTCACTGGGAGTGACCTCATCCTTTTAGCTATTTGCTTGTTTTTATGACAAGAGTCCTGTTTAACAATGCAGCAAATCGGCTGAACATACTGTCTTGGTGTGAAAAATTCCTAATGATCAGCCCAAGCGCCCTGAGCACAAAAAATACTGACATCTCATTTACGGTCACTATAGCATACAGATAAGAGCATTTCAAAAAATCCAAGAACAAAAATCATTTATTGTTGGGAGTCCTGAACTGGCACCCAGAAGACATTTAGACAAGGAAAGATGGTAGCTCAAGCATGCATGAAAGAGGACCAACCAGTCTTGTGTGACTTTTAAGCAAGGTTTGAGTTAAAGACATTGTAATTTCTTTCCACATACCTCTCCATTTATTAAGGAAATGTCTCTAAAACAGGCCCTCAGGAAAATTAGAGTCACAATTTGTAGGAAATGTCAGACACAAACTCCCACAACTTCCTTGGAGACATCAGCTGCTGTCCCTGATGATAATACAACAGCTTTTTTTCCCCTATTTTTTTTGTTTGTTTCTTTTTTATGAAAAAGCATCATTCTAGTAGAGGTGGAAATTTTAAAACTTGACAACATGATCCTGAAACCCTGATGTCTGAGTTCATATCACATCATTCCAGTGGCAAAAATCAGAGGTTTATTTTACATAATTTCCACAAGGAAAATTTACAGTATAGAACCACGAGAATCAACTTTTCTCTCTACAAACCACACAGTATTTATTTTCCACTTACAATTTCCTTTAGCCAGAGATTTTGGCATTAGTGCTTATCGTTGGCACCTCCCTTTTCTCTAACCCCTAGACAGCAAAGTAACTTTAGCATTTCTCACCTTTACATAAGTGTAAAAAAATGAATGATGCATTTTTTACTGACTTAGCTAAAAGATAAACCCAAACATGGTTAACCCAGCTGTCTAAGCTAAAAGGTAAACCCAGAACACCTATTTGATACACATGAAGAGAACAAATTTTGACACTTCAAATTATTTAGACCACTGGAATATCTTAGACTACTTAAATGCTTTCCGAAGATGACAAGGCCAACACAAAATCTTAGCAATGCAAGCAAAGTGAATTGTGCAAATCCATACATTTCCTCGTGCAAATGGCAAATCCTTCACACCTCTAAGTGCATGAGATTCAGGAAAGATTAAATTTTTAACCAAAGCTCCATTTTTTTGTTTTCTCCCTACCATTTTCTGCCCCAGCCTGAAACCTCTTCTTCTGAGTCATGTCTCTAGTAAGACCCCTTTATCACACACTTACATTACACACACTTACAAACTACTAACTTGGTGTTTCTTTTGGATTAAAAATCTGTTTCCAAGACTTTACTGGGTAACCTCAGATCTTTGACTGAAGATGCTACCACGAGCTTATCGGATGTGGAAGAGAGGGGAAGAATCAAGTCTGGATCCTCTTGTCCAAATAGGTCAGTTAAAAATAAATAAATAAGTACACTAATACAAATAGCTGTGAGTGTTGGTCAAAAACAAGGATGCTCACCAGAGCAACCCACAATCTGGTTCAACTCAGGCTGTTCTTTTCAGCTCTGCTTTGCCTGAAAACCTTTATATGACCTCGATTTTTGTTTGCACGGATGTTTAAAGAATGTCCTAATACCAGCACCTTTATCTGCCTGGTGAACATGTGGTTGTTCATTATTTGTTATTCTCATCAAATTACTGAGTCTGAGCAGCATCACTGTCAAATGCCAATCACCCAGCACAAAAAGCAAATAATTAAACTGGACGGATGATGAATAATCCACAAGCCAAGGTCTGCTTTTCCTAAATTGTCTGTTAACAAATGAAAAACAAATACATGTGCAATAATGAGGATTGTTCGCAAACAACTTGGGAACTGGGAGAAAAATTTACAATTCATGATTAAAATCAGGTCCAGTGAGCAAATCAGTCAGCTCTTGTAACCAACATTATTAATATAATTTACTTTTTATCACAGGAGATCTAAGAGGATACACAGATTGTGCATAGCGGTAGGTCACAGCAGCATCATCCATGGCTGCACTGCACCCAGCTGAAAGAAGGAGTTGAGGCTAGTTGGATGCTTTCCAGAAGGGCTATTACTCTGGAGTAATTATGCATTTTGGAAGGGTTTTAAACTGAATCACTGCACCCCCACTTTTATTTGAGATTAAGGGTATCCAGATGAAGAGCTATTCTGGAATAACCACAGTACTTTTGGAGAATTTCCAGAGTTAGGGAGATTTTACTGCAGAGAGAAGTGCAGCACACTGAGCCAGCAGTCTTCTCCGGCACCCTTTGTTTTCTGCAGAATCTGTCAAAGTGCTGGCAGGTCTGACTCCCTTCAGCTTTTAAAGACTTAAAAGGGCAATATTCAAGGTATTGAGGCTGACTGTCTTGGGTGAAGAAAACATCAACAAAGTGTGTGCATGAACTTGCCTCTGTCTAAGATTTCTCAAGGCACAGACTTCTCTACCCACTCAATGATTAGGAAAAGTGTGAACAATTAGATTTTAATAATTTCAAAGGCATCTTATTACACACAATGCCATTCTTTTGTGTCTAAAACTGCTGTTTAATTCATGTACACCAGGAGTGAAATATACTCATAAAGTAAAAAGGAATTTTCTTAGTTTTCCTGATTTTACCACTTAGGACTGTGGTGACTCATATTTTTCTTGTTATCCCATTCAGTTGACTTTTCTATACATGTGTTGAATGTGCTATGTATTAACAGCCAAGTAGGCCATCACAGCAGTTTTCTTTGAGATTGGGAACCTGCTGATTTGACCTGTTTATCAAAAGTGTCATCTCAACAGGACAAGATTGTTTTGTATTTCTCCTCCCTATTTTCTTCTTGTGAGCAATTTCTTATTAACCCCCTAAAGCCAAGTTAAAAATCATGTCTAGGATTTTTTTCCTTTTTTCTTATTTTCCAATATTTTTACATAATTCAAAAAATATAGAAGCACTTTTCTTTATATAAAGGTTTAAAATGTGAAATTGGAAAACCATACCCTTAATGCTATTTATAGATGCTTCTGTGAAACCACTTTGTGTCTATTTTTAAGCACATCAATGGAATTTACACCCTTATAAGGGAAAATAGATATCTATATTTATGAACAACCCTATAAAGATAAAGGAAAAATGCAAAATCTGTGATGACAGAAATAATTTCAAACTTTGCCATGTTCACACAATAGAATGGATGTTAGCTCTGCTGAGCACAAAATCGTAGAACCATTGGAGTTGGAGAAGATCTCCAAGATTGTGAAGTCCAACCTTCAGCTGAATACTACCCACTAAAACTGTATTATGAAGCACCACATTTACTTGGTTTTTTGAACATTTCCAAGGATGGCGACTTCCTCACTTGCCTAGGAAGCTTGTTCCATTGCGTAGCATGTTAAGAATCCTTTGGGATGTAGGGCACTATTCACTCTAATTTAAATTAGCTTTACAGTCAAAGACCTTTTGGTTTTAAAAGTGTCATAAGCTCCTCTGAAATGTTCCAGAGTTTTCTCTTCCTCACTTCTACTTTTACAAGTTGAAAGTAAGACATCCTAGATCATTGTATTAGCCTCACGAAGGAGAACTGAGTACAGGATACATCCCCCTCTTCTATAAATTACACATCGTCAAAAGAAAAATTGGGTTAAAAGGCTGTATTTCATGTTCTTCAGACTGCTGCATGCCACTTGGTCAAGAACTGAGCTTCTCATGACCTTTCACAGCCTGGCCATGTGTGAAATGCATCTTACGTGACAGTTTTAACATCAGTTGCATCATTAACACATGTTCCTGACTGCACAGTGTTTTTTTGCACTTTGTCAGATGAGGCAGAGACTAGATGAATTGTTACTGTGCACATGCAATTTTCTAATAAAAACAATATGGGCATTCGTATTCTTGGAAGTGCATTTGTAAGTTTTACTCTACCTTGTATAATACACATTAGGGTGACAGGAAGGCAAGGCGCTGCATGTGGGTTAAGAAAGAGGAGTCCACAAGTACAATAAATACCTGTGTGCATGTACTTATCTGAACACACAAATACAGCCACCCATGCATACACATAAAAGCTATGTTCCTCTTGAACTCTGCCTTTGAGTTTTGCTTTTGTTCTCATCTTACATGATGCAACGAATTTCAAGGCATACATTTCTCCTGAGCTTCAATTTGCATATTTGTTTTTTTATGAGATGTTCCTTTTGGGTAGCATTCTCAGCTTATGACACTGGGAGGCATTATGCACTGGGAGGCACAGCTTTCATGCAATACATGTTGAGTCACAAAGTATATTGTAACACTAACTATTTAAACTCAACTCCCAAAACTTAATGAAAACACATAGAACTCACAGAAAAAAAAAAAAAAGGCTAAATTCTCAAAACTGAAGTGCTATGGGAAGTGAGTAGAAAAGCTTCCGGGGTTTGGCCAGTGTCCTGGGCCTTTCTAGATGGGGCATGAAGCTGCCCAGGTGATCCTTTCTCATAGGTGAACTTGTTTATTTGACACCACAAATTAAAGAGGCCAGTGTCCCCAGCATGACCTATTTTGCATCCAGATGTAACTTAGTTCCCTGCCAGTTCTTAATTTCACAGAACAGCATATGAAGGTATACTCAGAAGTGGTTTTTCTTGAAACAGTTTTCTTCAGCTTTAAGGTAAGCGTACATGCATGTGCATCTATTTGTATACAGGTGTTACTGGAACATTGAGGAAATTATAGTTAATAGCACCAGAGGTCCTACAGCTTTTTGTCAAAGACAAAAAACCTGCAGCTCAGTTGTTCACTGTGGGCTAAAAAAAATTTGCTTATGAGCAAAATAATGCACATTATTTCACTGCTTGTTCTAACACTAGCCCTGTAATTACTGGATCCTCAACTATCTTCCACATTCTCCTTGAGCTGGGAATTACAAGTTTTCAGCATACTGGATGCTAGTTCTGTGGCATCGTTACATTACCATTTCCACAGGTTGCCAAAGCAGAAGAATAGCTCATCTAAGTATGAATAGATTCATTTACTTGAATAGAATTTTCTTTACCTTTCAGACTAATCATCTGTGTCTAACATGGGGTAAAAAGAACAGAAATTATTTGCAGGCTACTTCTCTTTGAAAATAAAATGAACCCCCTAGTTTTTATATCCCAGCTTTGAAGGTACGCAGATCGGGGGGGTTTGTCTGGCTGCTCAGAAGAAAGCTGTTGTTTGCAGAATGCAGATACAGACCTGTTTGCTGTTGTAGACAGAATCCATTAGTCACTAGGGAGGCTAGAGCATAATGGAAAGTAGCTGTTTTGTGTTCATTTTAGTGCACAGCCTTAGAGGGGAGAAGCACACAAATCCATGTAATTTTTGATGTGCTATTGAACAAAATATAAAGACTATAAATATTTTATTAGTATTTTATGGGTTAAAAAGGTAATTTGCACAGAGTAAATACTTCCCTTTGGAATTCATGAAAACATAACTGGTTTGAATTTGAAATAAGAACCAGCATTTGAGGATATTTGTTATTTGCAGGCTGTTTGTAACATGAACATTTAACAGTGTATGTTCAGAAATACTCAGATCACAGTATGCCAGGAACACCTGTTCCAGTGGCACCAATCAGCTGTAACCCCAGCCCAAAGGGCGGCACCTGCAGGCAAAGCAGGCAGGTGAGTCCACTCTTCCTGTCCATTCAAATTAGAAGGTAGTAGATCACCCTGAGCTTAGCTCAGTTGGTTAAACTTGGGGCTAATAATGCCAAGTTCATGGGTTCAACCCCCTGCATGGGCCATTCACTTATGAGTTGGACTTGATGATCCTTGTGGGTCCCTTCTAACTCAGATTAGTTGGTGACTCTGAAACATGCAACATGCTTGTTCTCTTGTAGGAGCTGATACACTGCATGTGGCTATGCAACGTCAGAAGCAGCCTCGGTGGCTCACTGGCTCTACTTGCCCGCTGTCGATGGGATCTTGCTCTTGCTAAAATGCATTCACATCCTTGCCCATGTGTTGCCTTCCTAGCTGTTCATATCTTATGCAAGGTTTTTGGTGGATGCAAAGGCCAACCCATGCAGAACGCTAGAGAAATCTCTGCAAACTCATATGTCCTTCCACCAGCAAGCAGCCTTTGTGGGCCATTCCTTATGTTTGCAAATAAAATTCCTGACACACATTTGTGTCCTGCTTGGCACTCTTCTTGCCTGTGTTTTAACTCTCCAGTTTATGAGTTTATTATTTTAATATGGTGTCCAAACCATCTGCAAACCACCTACAGGGCCTGGCAGCTCACAAGGTTTGGGAAGCATTGCCTTATGATATTTCTCTGTAGTGATTAGATTAAAACCTTGTTAAAAAGGCAAATCTAAACAACTTTGGCAATGTTCAAGGAGAACCACAGATTTCTTCTTGACATACATAATTGTGTAGTTAAAGAACATTCCATGAAACACAAGGGTATTTATTATTAAACAGATTATACTCTGTTACGGCTTAAGCTAGTTTGGAAAAAAAAAGGACATTATTTTTTCACAGTGGGGTTGGATCAAGGGTTGGACTTGATAATCTAGGAGGTCTCTTCCAACCCAGTTAATTCTATGATTCTATATCCAGAGAAAGGACATCTGCCTTTTCAGTCTTTGTTAGCCCACATGTGGCCATGTGAGCACTGCTCACATAAATACTACTCCCTTCTCTCTTGCTCACACAGACACACACATCAATCTCCTGACTTTGTCCTGACTGTTCCCTAACAGTTTTCCATTCAAACAAGCATCTAGGAAAAAAAACATGCTTCCTGTAGGAAAAAGAAACCCTTTACCTCGAGGTGTCCATGTCCCTCTGTAGGACACTCACTGTGTTTTCTACTGGGGTCTCTCTCCAAGCTTTCCACCCCTCCCCACCGTTGCCTCACATTGCAGCCTTGAGGATGTTCTCCTGAATCTCACTGGTTTCTCCCTAACAGGTGTGATTATCGCCAAATTCCTGCTTCCCTGCAGACTCTCAGGACACTGTATTTTTGCCTGACAGTTCGATGCATTTTTCTATTGCCAGTCTCTTGTGCATGTGCTGTTTTGCTTTCTATAACAACATAGTAAATGTCAGACTCTTTGTCCAGAAGGATGAAGTCCCTGTCTAAGCACCTACTCACTGCACAGCGTATGCACAAAATACCTGAAGTTTTCCAACATGCTGTTTATGCCCTGTTGCAGTACTGTCTGTCAGAAAATTCCAGTTATTACCTGACTCCTGTGTGCTGAGCAGTTTCAGCCTGGGTAATTTCAGTTCCTTGCTGCAAAAGGAAATCCAAAACAGAGACCGTACTCACAGTCCACTTAGCAAATATCCAGAACACAAAAAGCGGGAGGTTCTGGGAGAACCTCTATGCATGGCTATAAATACCTGGAAACCACAGGCACTCTAGAAAGCAACTTATCCCACTCCCCTTATAAGAGCTATATTTGAAGGGGATGAACTGCCCTTTGGCAATGCCTGCCTCCCTGCTTTTACTGAACATCAGGCCCAGATGACTAATTTTGGATGACCAATTAGGCACGAGGAATCCCAATGCCAAACAATTCCAGCATGTTGCTGCACAAAGTTATCCCTGTTTATTTTTGGTCCCTTTTCTACATTTTTGGATGAAAATCTGGAGACAAAGTGATACTATTCTAGCCGCAGAGTTTATCTGTCTCAGATGCAGTGCTTTTTATATGCAGACGAGCTCTACTTTGCTATTTGTCTAATGCTGTTCAATGGAAATCAGCAGCTTGTAGACAGGTTTTTCAAAGATGAGTGTGAACAAACACTTGTTTCTTTCCACTCTGATTTCCTCTGAGTTAACAATAGATACTGTCCTTATGGAGTCATTGTAGCACATTGTGAATTATATATGAAATGCAATTTCCTTGCCTGCTGTAGACATGTTTGACTGTGCTGTTTGCAGCACTCATCATCAGAGGGTTTGCAGCATTCTCAGAGACACAGCTAGGGCAATCAAACTCACTATAAATAAACACTTAAATTTCAATTCAAATAAAATTCTTTTTTATTTCTTAAAATCTTCCCAGCAAGCAGCTTCTTATAACTCATGTCCCACCTCCTAATACAGTTTGAAACCTTTTCCTAGAATCATGGAAATGGTAAGGCTGGAGAAGACCTCTAAGATCATCAATTCCAACTGTTGACTCGGCGCTGCCAAATCCACCATTATACCAAAATGCCACATCCACGCGTCTTCTGAACACTTCCAGTGATTCCACTGCTTCCTTGGGCAGCCTATCCTAATGCCTGACCACCCTTTCAGTGAAGAAATTTTTCCTAATATCTAAACTTCCCTTGGCACAACTTGAGGCCATTTCCTCTTGTTCTGTCACTTGTTACCAGGGAGATGAGACCAACCCCCACCTGGCGATACTCTCCTTTTAGGCAGTTGTAGAGAGCAATAAGGTCTCCCCCAAGCCTCCTTTTCCCCAGGCTAAATAATCCCAGTTCCCTTACTTGCTCCTCATGAGTTGTGCTCTAAAAGTATGTTTTATTCACCCAAGGGTTCAGTATAACCTTATGGGTAAAATGCAACATTAAGTAAATGGAATGCCAGAGAATAGAATAGAGTAGAATATTTTGGTTGGAAAGGTTCTACAACAATCATCTAGTCCAACTGCCTGACCATTTCAGGGCTGACCAGAAGTTAAAGTAAATTATTAAGGGCATTGTTCAAATGCTTCTTAAACACTAGGAGGGGTGGGGATGACCTCTCTAGGAAGCCTGTTAAAAAAACCCCAAAAACACAATTAAGGGAGATTCAAAAGTGTGAGCAGATGCCTCACTAGCAAGCCCAGTGTCTAGAAATCAACAATGACCACAGCCTAACTTTTCTTTTTTCCATCCAGCAAAACTTGCTTCAGTAAAGATCTCTCAGATTGCATCAAATGAGTGATCTCAAATAACAGGTGGAGAGAAAACCTAACTTTCACATGTAGTCTGGCTTGTGCTGGTTCCCTGCTCAGTACGTCTCTTGTGCCCTCCAATTTGATCCTCTGTGAAATTTACCTATGTGACTAGTCTCAGGGACTAAGGCAAATCAGAAAGAATCAGCTGATGTCTCTGTGGGAAGACATTTTTAAAATTCTAATCAGAATATTTCTCCATAGCTGGGTTACTAAGAAGTTGGAACATAAGCACATTTTTACAGCATTATTAATTTTTCTTTCCTTTTGTTGCATCAAGTTTCAAGGCTTCTAATCAATGGGAGTTTTTTCCCCCTCATCCTACTTGTATTATCATCCTAGAAAAAAAAAAAGCCAATGTAACAATGTAAAATAAATGGAAACACTTATTAACAATAAATAAAAGCTACAGAAGAGGATTGAATTACTGAAGCTATCATGAGGAAATTTCAGCTAGGTATTTTTTTTTCTCTCTCATGGAAGACTTCTTAATAATGTACAGCACGTACATTAGCAGTGTACATGTGGTTGTGGATGTGTAATGGGGTAGGAGTTTAGCAGGAGCCCCCAGCAACATGGGAACAGCATCCAACCCCACTGCTGTTTTTCTGAGACTGAAATTTTTTCGAGGAAGTTGAAACTACACTCACACTTGAGCCAGTAACTTAACTAAAGGCAGGAAATGTAAGCAAGCTACCTTTAATTGATGATGGTATGAGTAAATCAGACAAATACTCAAGCAGGGTTTATTTTTTTTTAAATCAAATAGATTTGCATCTACAGTTCATTCTGCTGATGCAAGTGTTGTCCTGTAAACTGCACCAAAAGCAAGCAGAGTTGGCTCGGAATGTTTACTTCTGAAAATGAATCATAAAATGGATTATTTAAATGCCCCAAATCCTGAGTTCCTTGTGAGCATGTATAATTTGTACTCATGGAAACTGTAGAAGCCTTCTTTTTTTCCTCCTCTCAAGTAATTAATAGTGAAACTGTTCAGCTATTTGCATGCAAAGAATTTGCTGTTCCCTCACTTACACTGCTATGTCCTGTTAAATATTACACATCCAAGGGTTATATATTTTATATACATAATTGCTTTTGATGTTGTGGTGGAAATAAATTTTATAAGCCAGCTAAACTTCTCTTAACCACGTATACATCTGCTACCTCCCTGAAGCTTGCTGACAGTTAATTCCCTTCACATCTCCTGTAGCTGCACAAGAGGTACTGTTCCCAGTGCCCTTGCAAGGTTACAGCCAGCTCCCACCCCACATGATTAAATCAAAGCATTCCAAAAAACCAAAGGGACAGTCAAGTCTCTGGAATTTCAAAGCAAACATTTTCTGTATGTCTGGTGCTTCAACTCCTGCCAAGTCATTTCTCCTGGTAATTGTGTTTTGTTTAGCACACTAGCCCAGCTCCTGACTACCATTTCACTGACAGAGCAGAGGCTTTGATTCTGGCCTGACATACACCTGGATAAATCCACCAAGGTCAACAGAACTACACAGGTATAAACTGGAAAGAAATAGATCCAGATTTGTGGCTCTGTACACATGTGTCATGTAGCAAGAATGCACCATGATTTTTGCAGTGCATCCGTGGGCACACTGAGCAGCCAGGCACAGATGCTCTGCCGGGAATGGGGGACACTGTGGCAAGAGAGTAGGCAGCTTGTGATATTACACTGTTATCCATCTGAGGGCACCAGGAAGTGTTGTCCTGTATGTAGGGTGATCTAATACGGGACTGTGCCACACTGCAAGACAGAGCTGAGAGTTTGTGCCACTCCACCAACTTAAGGCCTTGTGGCTGCATCAGAAGGTCAGATCCGATACTTCCAGAGTTAAACTGTAAGGTTTAATGGACTAATCATAGTCAGTCTCAATTGCACACAGCTTTGGGCCATCTCCAGTACAGCGCTACCTGTGATGGGCATGGGATGGTAATGCATCATCACAGAGTTCATAGAATGGTTTGGGTTGGAAGGGACATTAAAGATCATCTAGTTCCAACCCCTTGCCATGTGCAGGAAAACCTTCCACTAGAACAGGCTGCTCAAAGCCCCGTCCCACTTGGCTTTGAACATATCTCCTTCCAGGTGCGATAATGCAGTCTTCTTTGGTGGATAACTGCCAGTACTCAGAGAACTAGCAGGAGGAGTAGCTCTTGTGCCTGCTTTGCATGGATTTCCAAGGAAATGGCTCCCTGGTATCACCCTTGCCTTCCTGGGGGAAGGAGCCATCAACCACTCCTGCGGCTCAGCCTAGATTAACAGTAGTCTTTTATTCCCTGTTGCTACTGCCCCAAAGAGAGCCCTTCAGTTAAGAGTCCCATTTTCTTATGGGGTGTAAATCTAACAAACCTCTGTAAGAATTAATGCGAGTTTTTAATCTAAATATGTAATCTGCACATAACAGGAGGGAGAAGTAGAAGGAAACAAGGAAGGAAGGAAAGCAAGCAGGGACAGACCTGACACTTGATTGCACTCACCATATAACTTAAGGAGACGTCTAATTTCCCAGTTTCACTCACACAAGAAAGAGCAGCTCCCACTCTCTCACACAAACACACGCTGTTCGCTCACACTCTCCCTTCTGTCTTTACTCAATCATGCCCACTCTAAGTTTCTTTAAACTGCAATTAGATAATGCCCCCAGCTCTGAAGTGAACCGCTTGTCAGGGGGATTCCTGGGAATGTCACTCCTATCTGATGAAACCAAGAGTAGCTAAATTGCCAAAGCACTGACTAGAGATATGATTCTTTCTTTGTAGTAGAATCCCCTTCTACCAGCAACTATTTTTAAGGAACCCTTAATATAATACATATGCTTATACATTTATGCTTCTGTATTTTATTTTCTGCCAAATAAGATGCTGAATTTTTGAATATTGTGATCCCTCTCTGTGCCTCATTGGAACCGTGAACCTTAGCCTGTGTGCTTGCTACCCTTGACCTCAGAGATCCCAAATGTGTAGGCACCATTTGAACTAATTTTCCTCAAACTTTCATTTTTTTCACTCTCTCTGTATGTACAAGTGGCTCTTATTCACACACAAAAGCCCTGTGTAACAACACACAGACAACCCTGCAGTAAATGTAAAGAGGGGATTGCTTCATCCCTTTAGGCTTCCAGTGCCTTCTCTCTTTGCCCTGAGCCATGTCGCACAATCTCATTTGCTTTAAAGAATAGCCCTCGAAATACTTTTCAGGAACTTGGTTAATTTGGTATTACTTTTTCTTCTAATATTTCAAGGAAGACCTTGAATGACATTTAGCTAAGAGGCAGTGTGTAACTACAGTCATAATTATTTCTGAGGTAAAGACCTTGAGCTGAATGTGCATATTTTTTTTAGAGAAGTCCCTAATGAAGCACAGTGCCTATACCACAAGGCGTAATAGTCTGCAGAAATGGTGGAGATGAAAACTTCTCATTAATAATTAAATTATTGTTGCTACCACAGTGGTGAACATTAGTCTTTTGTCTTTGGAGCTATTTTTTTAGATAGGTTTGTAAATAGATCCCTGCTTTCCTGGGTCTGATACGTTTAAAAAAACCAACCAAAAAAACCACCCAAGATACCTCTTGTTCCAGAAGATGCCAAGGACTTTTGCAAATCTAATGGGATCTACCCCAACCACACATGCATTTTGTTTGCATTTTGTTCACAGTCTTTGATGTATTTATCAATAAGCTATAAACAGAAAGCAATATCCACTACTTTTACTCATTTCGAAATTAGTAAGAGAATTTTTCTGAGGAAGTATATAAACTCTGAGCTGATGCAAGGAATTGTTCAGGCCACCACTGTCAAGTACATGAAACTCTTCTGTTTGCTTCTGTGCTTAACAAGTGTAATTGATATGTTTCAGTCAGGGCGTATGTCCAGCCAATAACGTAATCTTTCCACTGAACAGCTCAGTGTTGTGACCTCATGCACAAGTGACCCAGAAAGAAGAGGCAGAGCTCATGCACAGATATTTTTGGGATGTTCTTCATACTGCCACTGAAGGGAACATGATGGATGGGACTTAGTGACTGCTGCTGGCCGAGTGTCCTCAACAAAGTGAGCTATTGACCTGCTGATGCTGCCTCTTCCTTTAATGGCAGCATCCCTAGCAAGTCTTGCTTCCTAGGACCCCAGGCAGATGCTTGAGCCCATACAATTTAGATGATGATCCTGTCACAATACCCTCCTTCTACATCCATACCAAAATCCAGCTATGAGAACTTGAAGTTTGAAAGTGTGCTTTTTTTTTTTTCTTTTGCCACAAGACTTTCAATATCAGTAACATGTTTGAGGTGCTGCTGCTTTTCCCTTTCTTTTTGTCATTCTGTAACACCTCTTATGGATCTAGGTCAGGTTTTAGCACTTTTCAATAAGCAGCTCACTTTGACTGTATCTTAGCATATTCAGTGTCAATGGTTTGTTGCTGAGCAATTTTCATCACATCTGACTGTTACTGTTTGTTTCTTTGTTAATGGAAACTTTTGTAAAGGGCAGAGAGATTGGCAACTTCAAAATGCCTGCAAAAACAATCTGAGTATCTGAGAAATGAAAAGTGCTTTTTGAATTTTCCACGAAAAATACCTGGAAAGAGCAAAGAATGCTATTCAAAGAGACTTCACGCTACTTTTCAGACAAAAATTATAGGGGGATTTAGTGTTACAAGTCCCTATTGCCAGATGAGAGTTTAAAAAATGGGACTCTGTAGCACTTATTCCTAAACCAAACATTATACAAGGTAGAATTCAACAGCAAAATTACATATAAAATAAATCCAACAAGATTACAGAAGGGCACCATAACCCTGTCCCTGCAGTGACCCATGTAATAGCTCTGTGCTGGTGCTTGTGATGACATGTCAGCAATTCCACGTTAAATGTACTTTAAAGGCACATTAGCTTCTCCTCTTCTTTGTGTGTCCGGAGGTTTCCTTCACTCCTTTATGAACACATTTCTGTGCCTCTATCCTCTTTCCCTTACCCCCCTGTTATCTGAGAAAAGTGTTACGTTGTTCTTTCCTGACCTTGCCCCTCAGCTGACTGCTGCAGTGAAGAAAATATTTTGAGATATGAGGTCTTTTTTTCTTCTCTTCTGTTTTTAGCAGAAATTCCTTCACAGCAGCTTGTTCTAAGTAGCCGCTGTGTGCTAGCGCTTTTGCAGCCGTATTTGCTTTGATGCTGGCAAACAGCTAACACTGCCTTTCTGACACAGAGGTAACAGAGGCAGACAGTCTTAGAGCAGGGATGAGTAAGGGCACAAGGAGCAGGTCTGTGTGCCAGCTAAATACTATCTGGGGTGAGTGGAATCAAGTTTTCTTGATAAACTGGAGGTTGGATAGATATGGGAGGATATTTAATCATCATATTTGACATCTATGAAGTTACATGTTACAGAGTACTTAATATAAGCCTTTGTCACTTTATTTCAATTAGCTCTTCCAGAAAATTAGTCCTAAAATTTCAAATTTTGGAGAGCTTAAAACGTTGCGAGGGAGTCTGAAAAAGCCACAAACTTTGTATTTTGCGATCACAATTAAAACCTCCAAGTCTGAAGGCTGGCAAGAGTGAGGGCAATTTTTCCATGAATAGCAGAGCAGATGAAGCCTGTTTTCCCCTGGCTTACTTATTTCTCATTTCAGCCCCTCCTCCCTCCATAATCTCCACCTTCCCTGTTGTTTCACCTCTTTTCAGCATCTCCAGGTCCCTTGCAGCCCATGTGAAATGTGGCCCATTACACATTTCGAATAAATGTATAGGTTTATTTAAATCCCTCACTTCATGCTATGTGCAAATAAAAAAAAGTTACATTCCTCCTGTATATATAGCCACTTTCTCTGTGCATACACTTTTCATGTACTCAAAACTTCTTCAACACCTGCTTTAGTTTTTCTTGCTGAAAAATTATTCCTTGTGCCTCTTACACTACTCCTTTTCACCATGTGCTAACATATAAGATGGGAAAATGGCAATGGCATTGTAGAAAGCAATAATAGAAATTATCCATAATTCCTAGCAGTCCCATTTGTATTAAGTATTGCCAGTCTTGATATTTTATCAGAAAGCTCTCAAAGCTCTGGTCCTTGAATTAGGTTAATATTCCTGTAACAAAGCAATTGCACCTGAACTGTTTGAAACTCAAAATATAAGTAAAGAGAAATTACTTTTTAACATCTCATTATTGTTAGGTACTTGTCATCCTTCAGCTTTGGAGTTGATACTGCATACAAATGACAGTGAATGGTTTGGGGTATTTCAGACCAATGAAAACCTCATAACTAATTAACCCAAGTAAAAATGTATTCTTCCAGAAGTCATGTATGGTGATCACAGATCTTCTGGGGGCCTCTGATGGGCAGAGAGAATCGAATGCACACAATTCCTTCTTTTCTCTCTCCACCCTCCTCCCCTTAATATTTTGAAATCTGAAACTTTCAAACCACACCTCTACTCTAAGCTAGCAAAGTCAACCAGAACAATTTATGGGGGAAAAAAATAAACATTATATTCCATTTTACTAATTCTGAAGAGAAAAGATCTCACACTGGTAGCACTACTTTGAGTTTTGTATCAGTTTTCACAGAAATAAAACATGGTCAAAAGAGGAATGAACAGCTTCATAGTCCTGAACAGTTCACTGAATATTACTTCAGAAAAGTGAAGCTCTCAAGGCCTCAAACTATCAGGCAGGGGCCTGTACCACCCTGGTATTACAGCCTTTGTTTTTTTAGGTCTGGAAAACATGAACACAGAGTAATATTACTTTTGGGACACTCTGCCTAGCATAGTTTGTGTGGGAGCTTTCTGAAAGTTTGCCCTGATAAATGATTTACCGGGACAGTAAAAGGATCAAGAAAGCACTGAGCTGACCTCTCAAAAAAAATTACTTTCTTCACTCACTCCTTGAAATCCTTTAACAACTTACAGTAATGATTAATTTTCCAGAATTCTAAAATTTGTTGAAGTCCAAGACCCATGACTATCGCATATCTCTAGTGGGATAAAGACACACACATCATGGTCTTCGATTGAATCCTGTCCAGTGTATTCACATCTTTGCTCTGGGTATCCATTTGTTTTACTTGTTACCTGAATTTTCATACAGAGTCATTGGGGTTTTGGTATTTTATAATGTTCCATGTTTTACCACAGAATAAAACACAGGAGAGTGTTTTGCCCTCCTTCTTTATATTTGTTTTGTCAAAATAATTTGTTTCAGTCATAGTAAAGACAAAACCAGACTTGCAGGGAGGAAGGAAGAGGCAAGTGGGAAGACGCCAATAAAGGCAGAGAGCACTGATAAGGGACACAGAAAGAAAAGACTGCACATACTCAGGGGGCTCTGCTGCTTTTCTGTGATACTGGTGCCTCACTGGACCCCTGAGGAGTTTTGCAATACACATAATAAAGAAATGGTGGTAGGAGACACATGGAGAAGCACAATTAAGGACAACAATGAGAAAAAAATTTACAGGAATAATTGTGCCTCGTTAGAGGTATGATAACAAACAATGATATGTATTTCTGGTGATAATGATCCTTCAGTTCACATTCTCCACTTATTCCAATTCCCCCTGCAGAGCCATTGCTGTCTGATATAGGATAGTTATGCAAAAGATGAGTTAGAAAATTGAATTCCATTATAAAAGCATCAGGTATAATAAGCCAAGCTATGGAAAATAACCTGTTCTGCTTCCACACCTGTCATTTCCAGTGGTTTCTACCACCCACCCATAGACATTAAGCATTTGACAAGCGTTAGTAAGTCTCATATTCACTTCATTTTACTGAAGGAGAAACTGAGGCATAGAACACCTTGCCTACCAAGCAGCTGGACTAGGCACCCAGCCAGTCCACAGTTGCATGCTTTAACTGTTTCTGATGCTTTCATATAGAATATTATCAATTACTGGCAATTTGTAGTAGGTGGACTTGTATGAGGGCACTATCAGCAGTGTATGAACACAGGGAGAAGAGCTTCTGCTCCCCAGAGGAGGTTCCAAACACTCACAGTTTTAATAGCCCCTAGAAACTCACATTGGGAAGAAAGATCTTTTAAAACATTGATCCTACAGTAGTCTTGATTATGGCAGATATTTAGTCAGCAAACTGAGGCTCGGGGACTGGCTATTGAGCAGGAAAACCTTGTATGCACAGCTGTGGCAGTGACTACAAGCAGGAGTGCCTCGCAGTGCTTACAGAAGTAACTAGAGAAACAGTTTCAAGACCTTTAGCAGATCAGGCAGGACAGCTTCTTCACCTACCACTACTGGGCTGATCAACTCACACCACCGGGAGGAGAAAAGGTGCTGGTGATGCAGTCACTGCCTTCGGGGCAGTCAAAGGTCAGGCTTTCATCCCCTATTTAGCAGTAATTTGGTACCTAAGGGCTGCATGTGCCTTTGAAGCCAGTGCAGCTGTTTTTAAAGGCTCCCATCAACCAGCCCATACTGTAAGTGAGCAGAAACAGCAGTGTAATAGCAGACACAATATTCTTGCAGAGTCTGCAGTTCTCCAACACGTCTGCTTGGCTCTCCTTTCATGGCGGACAAACCTCCCATCAGGAACCAGTTAACAGGGACTAACATGCAGCAGCTTTGGAGGAAAGCAGTCATGCGTTTAAAAAGGAGAAACCACCACCAAGAAGCCCACAAAAAAGCCACACTATTTATTTTTCTGGGAGGTGAGTGGGAAGACTTTCAAAGCATGGCTGTTATGCTGTTTTGGCACAAACAGCACTTTTCCAAATTGAAATCTTCCATCAGGCTGGCTTGGAAAACGGCACATGGTTTATAACCATGGCTTGTTCCTCCTCTTCCAGGTTAAAGTCAGCAGCTAGAAGCATCTCTGGGAGGAGGGAGGAGCATGTAAGAACCACAGTAACCCCAGTGTGTTTCCACTGGCTGGCCCTGGGATCTGCAGGTAGTAAACACAAGTGCTTTCCATAAAAGGACCTTGGTTGGCAGGGTACGGAGGGAAAAAAAAAAAGAGACTATTGCTGAGGTGGGTAGTGAAAAGAAGTTATTTGCTAGCAGAGGAGAAAGGAACGAAGGATGCTGAAAGGGCACTGGGCAGCTGCTTTTCCGGCTGCTCTGGGAGCCAAGGGAAGAGTCTTTGATCTGCTGAGCAGGCCTGGGCTTGCTGCCAGGACCTACATCCTTTCTCCAGCAGTGACAGCAGGCTTCCTCACTAGTTCCTCTCTGATTGCCGAGTCAAAAAATAAGTGACGTAACTCATACAGGGACCTCACTGAAATGTTTCTATTATCACCAGCTCTGCAGAAAACATATGCTACAGATGCCTCAATGTGAAATTATCTTCTTGTCCAAGGCAATAAAAAAAAAAAAAAAAGAAAAGAAACCATGAGGTCCTCTGGATTACATCTTGCAAAGCCTCATAAAAATCCCTCTAGCATACTGATGGATTAAGCAAACCCATTGGTTCTACAGGAGAACTACTATGTCTGCACAGCACCTTGACCAAGCAAGCCCTCCCCCAAATGGTAATGTGCTTTTACCTCTTGTGAATGGGAGATGGAGAGAGGAATATATCTTCCAGACCTATACCCCACTTAATGGTAGTATTTACTAAAGAATGAGCTGTTTCAAAATAATTGCCAAAATTTTTTCATATAGAGTGATCTGAAGACAAGCCTGATTGATTTGTGATGTTGTCCAAGAAAGGGGAACATGCAGGCAGCTGTGCTTCTTGTCTCTCAGACCAGGACAACCAGACTATACCATATATCCTGCAGTACCAGCATGTCTTTAGTATTTATCAGCATAACATGCTATTGCCATGACTGCAGGAAAATTCTGCTTGAACACAACCCAGCCTTATACCTTAACCCAGAACTAGTAAGGATCTGCAAGTCTCATCACTTGAAGCATAGAAACATGCTACATTCTATTTCGAATGAAGGCAAATCCTATGTTTTTGCATGGCATAACCACAAATTCACTTTACCTTCTTTGCAGTACAACAACTTTGCAATGTTGTCTCCCCTTCCTTTTGATGCTCACCATCAGCGCTGAGAATACAACCTCGTAAGACACTAGAGGTACTGGCTCAGGCAGTGCCATAAAGTTAATGCAACCAAGCACTTATATTGTGTCAATAATGCTTCCATCTTGTTCTCAGATCTGTATTAATGCTCTGTATTAATGTTACCTGCATGGCAATGACAGCTTCTCTCATGGGAAGTCACCTACAAGATGCATTGGGTGGCTTTGTATTAGTTCTCTTTACAAAGTCACAGCTTAACACTATGTGATGCAATAACAATTGCACCAAAGTGTGCTGTTTCCACTATGTTCAGCTCTGCTAAACTCGGCTGGAGCCTTGATATTTTGGTCAGATTCTGTCTCCAGCCATTATTATATTGACCTCAACTTCACAGAATCATAGAATAACAGGTTGGAAAGGACCTCAAGGATCATCTGGTCCCACCTTTCTTTTCAAAAGCATAGTCTAGACAAGGTGGCCCAGCACTCTGACCAACTGAATCTTAGAAGTGTCCAGTACTGGGGAATCCACCACTTCCCTTGGGAGATTATTCTCATTGTGGTAACTCCTCCTCTTGTCTATTCAGAATCCCCCGTCATAACTTGACCCATTACCCCTCACCTTTTCCATGTGACTCCTTGTAAGAAGGGAGTCTCCATCTTCCACTCCAAACAGTGGAACATAATGATAAGGTCTTCCCTAAACCTTCTTTTCTTGAGGCTGAACGCACTCATATGGCAGGCTTTCCAGTCCTTTGATCATCTCCATTTCCCTTCTTCAGACACCTTCCAACCTGTTCACACCTTTTTCCTCCATGGAAGCTTACCACAGGCAGCAAAGCCCCCACTCCTCCCCACTACCAACCTGAGCTTTGCACAAGCTGAAGTTTGCTCTTCTAAAATCTAAACCCTTTATTTTAGTACTAACCTTCAGCATGTCCAGCTGAATACCAAACTATACGATATTGTGATCACTGTAGCCAAGGCTATCACTAACCAAGATATTCCAAAGCAGGTGTTCTCGGTTTTTGAGTAGAAGTCCAGCAGGGCCTCATTCCCGGCTGGCACATCTAACATCTGTAGGAGGAAGTAGTCCTCATAGGCATTCCAGGAACTTAACAGGTGACCTGTGAATTGCTGCACTGTTCTTCCAACAAATGTCTGGATAGTTGAAGTCACCCACAAGAACCACGTTCTGTTAACCTTTCAAAGCTTGCTTACGTGACCCAAATGTTGCTTTGTTGGTCTTGGCTTGGAAGTCAGTAGCAGTTGCCTACTGAAAGATCCTCATTAGAGATGGCCTCTAGGATCTTGACCCAGAGACATTCTGAAGGGCTTCCACAATGGCCATAGTTGACTTCAAAGATTCTCCTTAACACAGAGCATGACTCCTCCGCTTTTGCCCTGCCTGTCATGTTTTGAAACAGCTCACAGCCATCCATCTCAATCCCCCAGTCATGTGAGTTGTCCCACTATTTTTCAGTTATTCCTATGCATCACTTTGCTCTCAAAGAAACCCTTAGTCCCTGGTGCCACTTAAGGCACCAGTTTCAATCTGTGATGCTGCCTGCTGCTGCTCATGTGGACAGAACCTGCAAAGATTTTGTGCTCTTTTTGCCTCCCAGCAGCTAAGTTTTACTGAACCTAGTAGACATGAGAGGACGTTTTAAATAGAAATGTAATTATGAAGTTGGATGTATTGAGAAAACAACAAACCACAGAACTTGAGCAGTAAGTTTTGAAATCATTGGCTAAATTTTGCCTTCTAGCACACACAATCAAATTTTATAGAATTCTTTTTGAACCTGTATACCTGAAACACAATTTTTTTCCCAACTGAGATGCTGTCTCAATTATCAGTGATTACTCGCAAATAAGGCAACACAAATCAGCGGAAGTCTTACCTGAAGTAAACCAATGGCAACAATTAGGATTTCTATTAACTTTAAAGAAGATGTTTTGCTCACTGGAAGAGCAGCCAAACCTCTACCTATTAGAGCTGTCTCAGACAGTGGCTAAGGCAGACTTCTCAAGACAAGAACGAAACAAAGGCATGTTCTCTCTGCCAGCCACTCTCCCAGCTCCAGTGACTTGCAGTTCAGGAATTTTCCAAGACTCATGTGGTATCCTTTGCAATCCCTTAGTGGATTTTAATTTATTTGTATCATTGCTTCTTGAACCTGTATAGTAACAACAAAATATCTAAATAGTTTTGCACATTTCATAAAAACTGAATTTTCTTCCCTAGCCTTGTGCAATTCAATTTCAGCATTTTTTGCACACTTATGTCAAACCTACACTTTAAAATAAAATGTCTGACAAATGGAAAAGAACAACACTGATCAGGTAAGAAATTATGTTATTCATCTTCCAACCACACATTGCAAAAGATAAAAAGTTTCTTAAAAAGGACAACTTTGAAAAAGCAGTTGACACTTTAGTTTTTAAGATAACTGAATTTTGAGATTTTCTGCTATGTGAATATTTAATTTTAATTTGTCATCAGTAATAAACACACAAGTGTAGAGAAGTCTGTAGTTGGTTTTACAGGAACTTAACACTGATACGACTGGAGATAACACTGCAGAACAACTGGAAACATACAGCAGAAAAGCCCTCTTCACTCTCTACCCACAGCCACAGTGTTAAGCTGAACAAGTGAGTTGAAGGACTTACCAGAATTATCATATGGCAAGGTGTCCTAGTTATAGAGACCGGGACCAGTTTATCACTGTGTGGGTATAACTGGAACTGTGTATTCTATACCCTCTCTGCCATTTATCATGAACTGTTAATGATGCATTGTTTGCAGCAGCTGCCCAGGACATACCTGACCCCTCAGGCTATGAGCTGGATGTGTGAGAAACTGAGATAGGAGGGTTCCCTGTCTTCACACCAACGATTCAGGTGCGACAACTTCCCTCTGGGAGTCACTAGCACCTTCACACCCAACCTGAGGGGTCATGTCTGCTAATGGGCCATCAAGTAGACCAAGATATCCTGTGACTCACTGAGTAAATTGCCCATTGTGAAACACCTCACCCTGGGGGAGGTACTGGGTGTTCCCATCTGAACCCAAGCATATATAAGCTTGGGATATGGGGACTTGGACCAGCACTCATCAGATCAAGAGGAGGACCAGAACCTCAACAGGACTGCAACTGCTACTCTCAACCAGATTGCAACCACCAACCTTTTGGAAGGAAAACAGGTTTTCCTTTTCTTTTTGCTTTCGACTCAGGGTGACCATGTGGTGCTCAGCACAGGGGCTGACGAGTACCATTCTGTTTGGGCCCCAGGGTGCTGGATTGTACCTCTGGGTTTCGTGGGTTAAAACCATTTTTCCTTTGTATCATTGTATTTATTGTAAACTTTTTAATTAAATTGTAGCTCTGACTTCTAACCTCTTTTGAGTTGGATTCATTTCTCCTGCAGGTTTACCTTTCAACCAGCACACAAGGTATTAAAAAGCTGCAATTTGACACAAAAAACCATTTTGTCATGACAGATTTTGCCTGCCATTGGCTTTTTGAAGGTGAAGGTGCACAATGGCTTGGTTTTTCCTATGGCTTAGAAGCAGGTGTCCAAAGTCTCCAACATCTCTTGTCACTCGCTTTCTTGATATGGCATCAGCAAGAACCATTAGGACCTTTCTTCTGTAATTCAGGGCCAAACAGCCCAAATCTGGAGATCGAGAGGGAGACCTAATGCCAGTAATTCTTCATCCAGTTGCTCTTCTTTCTATCCTTTTCCCATGCCTGTGACTCTGGCAAATGATTCATTCACTTAAAGGCATCACAGACATCTTCCTAAATTGGTACCATCCAGATCCCACTTAGCAAAGCAGGCTCCTGGGACATAGAGCTGGAACTTCGCCTGCTGAAAAACCAGCTCAGGCTATATGCTTTTGCAATCTGGTGGTAATAAAAGCCAGCAGTACATCTCCTAAGCCTCTTCTTCAGCCTATTGACAGTTCTATGTGTCTAGTATGCAACTGACATCAGACAAAGGGAGGACAGCCTATAGAGTCACAAATAGAAAACACTCACTAAACCAGATACATCACAGCTATCATAGTTTCCACTTATTTTTGCACATCTTTAATAGCTGCCAATCTGAAATGGGACCAGCTGACTGCCTGCAATATATAACAAATGTGTTCATGTTTATATATGTCCCTAGTTTTCTCCCCCACATGTACACATTTGAAAAGCCTCGTGTTTTACAGCCTTACCCAAACATCTGCAATCATTTATGGAATAAAACAGTCTGCCATCTCAGCCTGGGTTTTTCAGTGCACACTACAACTGATGTCATTTTTGTATCTTGCATTTTCAAAAGAAACAAATATGTTTCCAGGCAAACCACATCACAGAACATGCTATGGTTATCCGTTCAAAGAGCCTCACTGGCTCAGCAGCTAGTGCTGTGTTTCATCTACTTTTCCTGAGGTCAGGCAGGGAAATACTAGCCCAGGAATACACATCTGTGTGTATACAAACAGCTTCAGTTTCCACTGGTTCTTTCCTTGACTGCCCCTGAAATAACACTCTTCAAAGTACAAGAACTGTCAAGTACAGGCTTGGCCAAGGGTAGACTTTAATATGAATCATGTGACATTCTGGAGTGCGCATGTTTTGTGTGTCATTTTAGGGATGAAGGAAAACAGACTGATTGAAATGTAGATTGTTAACTGCAGTCTCCCATCGCACTTCTATAAAAAGGTCCCTTAAACTTATATACAAAAGTGTATTCTGCTTACATTTTGTCTTTCCTCCAACACACACCAGAGCTAGAATGAGAAATAAACTCCCTAAGGATCCCAGAGAGTAGAAGTGAGACTGGATTCAGGGTGGACTACTTAAACCTTTGCTTCTCTAATTTAGTAAGGGAAGCTAGACATAGTTTGGGTTCCCAAAGGACCCAGCATGGATCTAGGCTCCCATGAGTGACAGTGATTAGACGGGACACAGCAGAAGCAAAACAGAACTGCCTCTACAGCTGCTCCCAGATAACTTGAATATGGTTAGTAAGTTCACGCTAATGCCTATGAAAGTTTTCTGAAGGATATGCAGCTGCATAAATGAAACTAAGGTGTTGTAGTCAAGGGGATGAGTGCATAATAGCTCAGCATCAGTAGACATCGATTAAACACTTTGCTGACTAATTCTGACAGGCTACCAATGATAGAGTTCCATCTGGTTCTGAAGGCATCCAGTAAACTTTCAAAAGAAATATTCTTTACAGATTTTAGAGGAATAAACAGTTCAGGGGACTTAAAGGAGTGATGAGTTTTTTTGATATGTAAATCTTTTGGATTTACCTTGGTAAATGGGTTTGAACATAGCTGAGGTAGGGAAAAGACGCTGTAGTTGACAGTGTATTTCAGATGAAGGGGAAGGGCTTCAGTTTCAGAAGAATACGAATATCAAATGAAGTGTCCTAATACCTTGGTGTAGCAACTTGAGACAGAAATGAAGAACATTAAGAAGATGGCTGGCTGTAAGAGTGACTCAGGTCTTTCACCCTTGGAAATCAGTCCCTGTGCTGTCACTGGGCCTACAATCCAATGCTTCTCTTCCCTGTTTGCAGTCTGACATATGGAGACATGCACTGCAGTAACTAAGGTCAATTTTATCATAGGTTATATGTCCTCATGAAAGGGCTCCAAAAGACAGGTGTAGTTCAAAGCAGGCATTCAAAAGCACAGGTTTCTAAAAATGTGTTATTAAAAAAGAGCTATATGAGCTTTGCAAGCCGTATTTCCTCAAGGGCAAGTGGACCTTTCCCCCCCTGCCTTTGTTCTTATCCTGAGGTGTGTGATTTCTTTTCACAGGCACAGATCTTGAAAGTTTCCAGTGAAAAATGGCTCTTCATGCTGCAAATGCCTCTTCTGCTGTCCCTACACCTTGCCTGGCAGAGCCTTTTGAGTTTTAAAGTAACATCACAATGATTAGTTTTGAATTCAAGTCATGCTTAACATTTCAAAATTTAACCTTCTGCAGTGCTCTGGGTCTACACAGATATGATAGCAACAACGTTTTAAGGGACTTGTCCCTTCCACAGGCATATTTATCTGATGAATACATTTAACATTCCTAAGCATGTGACCTTCCTTCCTGTCTGCCTCGTTCCAACCATATGGTACTGATATTCCTTTTGGACTTGAGATGCGAGTCAATTTTGGATTAGATAGCTGCTATTGCCAGGAAAGCACTGTAATGATGGAGTAAGCACCAATCTCTGAAACTTTGTCAATAAAGAATAAAGGGAGTCTGACTTTCTTCAACTCTGGAAGCATCAAAGAGACAAAAACTTCTGTTTCACAAATCTAACCTGCTATCAGCACATATTTTAACCAAAAATAGTCACTGCATATTCCCATCTGCCCCCACCATCACGTCCTGAGGTTTTCTTCACTGTATCTAGAAGTTTTGATGCACCTGTGTGAGTTTCTTGTTTCTACCTCATGTTGATAGGTACAGCTCAACGAATCAGTGCTCCAGCTCCTGTGTTTGCTCTTGCACTTTGGTCTTTAGAGATATTCATAATGTTTTTATGTTTTGGGTGACTATTGCTTCAAGTTTATAAAACAGTTTGTTTTGGACATCTGTACTCAAGAGATGCCAGTTGCTGCAGCCACAAACTCCTGTGCAGCTTCTCCGCATTCCCCAGCAAGCCAATGTTCTCAAGGCCAAACATTAGGATGCTACTATAAAAGAATATTATAGCCCTTCACCTGAGTGCTACAATGCTGTTGCAGAAGAAACATCTGCACTACTCAGGAGTAGTGGGCAAGTCACATAGAAATGTTTTAGCCTCACACAGAAGTGACACAAAGACATGTTTCAAAGTCTGTCATGGAAATGTCCCCAGTGAATGGCTGTTCACAAAGGATCACTTCAGCTTCTTTCAGAGCTTGTGTTAAGGACCAGGTTTGATGCCAGGTGTCTTCAGTGGTAGCAGTCATACAGACACCTGTACTAAAATACATCAGTTGGATGGTGCTGTCAACCAGATCAGGTACACGATACATACCAATCAATCCTTTTACACTCAGTTTCCCCCCCACTTTCACTCACTCTTTTTAATTTTTTTAAAAAAACATATTCACAGCACAGGTCCAGAAAATAGCTGTATTAGCAGAACTGGAGGGGAAAAAAAACTGAAATAGGAACAGAGATACAGTATGACAATATCTGAAGATAGCATGCTATCACTACAGTCCAGCTTTAGGTGCATGGAGAGCCCCTGTCTTTAAACTGACTATGAGAGCAGCCCAGGGAGCTTTCTTTTCCAAAACTGAATTTGGTCTTATATGCAACCTTTATTTCTTTGCACATTTATACACTGATTTTTATCTTCAAAATGAGGAGCAATGTATTACTTTGCAACCAAGGAATCACACCTGAAGTCACAGAGATACTGATATTTAAACAGATTTGCAAAACTGAACTTGCTTAAGCATCAGGTCTTCATAGAGGTTTCTATGAATTTCACCTACCTACATCATCAAATACCTAAATATACTTCTCCCCCTCTACATTCACAGTGGTGTAATTGAGACAGGAGTTTAATTCTAGTTCTCTCAGGGTTCTTTTTTGCCTATTTGAAGAAAAAGATTTACTCTCCGGATAATTCATGTATGGTTCTGTTTTAATGAATCAACAATTAAACACCCACCTCTAATAACGCCCAGATCTTTTAAAAGATCTTGACAATGCAAGTCATCCACCCGGATGTATGAAGCGTCTTCTATGTTCGCCACTGTAACAATGCCAACATCCTCTTTTTGTGCTGGTGAGCTCTGTAAAGCTGGCACACCTAAGAAGAGAATAGGCTGATCTCCATTAGATCTTACACACCCACAATAAAACTGTTAAGAAAAATAGTTTTGTTGCAGAATCCTTTGCTTGGCAGCATTGTGAAAGCCAGCCGTATACAATTTAACATTGGGCTCAGCCGGGATTTACTTTGATACTCATCAGTGAAAGGGTGATTTTTACAGAATACCCTTTTGAGGACAGAAAAGAACTTTGAAGTCTTCTGCTGAAAAGACAGCTGAGCGGTGCAATGAGCTTTGCTTCATATTCCACAGGTGGCACTCAGTGTAATGGCTGTGGAAAGTTAAGCACCACGTCAATAATAGAAACTAAAAGCAATCAGTGCAGAGTCATTAATTATATGTGGGGAAAAAGCAGAGTGACTCTTCACTTTATTTCATTATCTTGGAAGTGCAGCAGTGAACTGGAGACACTTTCCACCTGCCCCAACACTGCGTGAAGGGTAATGGAATCGGGTTATTTTGTTAATTGAAATGCTTTTCTAAAAGATACTGGCATAGCTTCACCTTGGGGCTCACGGTCTGTTTTCTTCCAATTAGTTACTGAAAATCAAGCAGTTGCAAGAGCCTCTACATGTAGAGCCTAGGGGATGCACTTTTCCTGGTTGTGGCCATCTGAAACTTGTGGGCAGGACAGATTTTTTGCAGGTAAAATGCAGGTATAGCTGCTGAAAGGACAGCCAATTTCCAGTAAATAGATAACATATCTGGGTACCCAAATTTGCTTCCAAGGGAGATCAAGGTAGCTATGGAGATGGTTGCATCCTGGTACTTTGCAGCATGCAGGACTCTGAGGAATCAGGACTCTGAGGGTCCAAGGACTTTCAGTTAAGACAAAGACACTCTGACAAAAGAAGGGCATGCATGGATGGACCAGGAGAAAAGACTCCTTTAATAAACAGGTGAAAAGGTTACTTCTTATTGCGTGGCTTTGAACACTGAACTGCAAGCCTCTAGGACTGTGAAGAGATGTAAAAAAGTTACTGGAGGGTAAGCAGGTGTTACGTAGCAACTCATTGGCACAAAGAATCAGTACAGTGGAATTGGCACTGAAAATTGGTGAAGAACACAAACTCTTTCAAACATCACTAGAATGTATGGTTTCACCACTTACATTTTGTAGAGTCATGTCACCTGAAGTTTTTTCTTTGGTTAGAAATCTCCCTCACACTATTAACAAATAGTGTATCCTGAGGCGCTCCTTTCCTAGCTCTGCAGTAGAACAATAACTCCCTCTGGTGCTTGCCTGCTGTTGTTACTGCCTCAGCCACAACCCCGGGAAACCCTGCCAGATGAGATTTGTACAATAAACCCTCTTTCTTTGGTCGATGGCATTTTACATTCTGGGCAGAAAGGGCAGCGTGCACCCATCGGGCCGGCCCCAGGGGTATTCAGGTCTGCAGGGAACATCACTGACTGCATCAGGAAAAGTGGAAAGCCGAACTCCGCTGCTCATGCCGCCAAAGACTCATTGATGTGCTCCCTGCCCTTATTTAATTACACGAACAGTAGGCTTACTGCAATGTGTCTGGATGCTCTATTTGATGAATGCTGGAACTTACCAACCCAGTCCCGAGGGGGTCGGGATACACATAGGGGGATGTCATATGGCTGGATGTTAGTTCAGAGTTAATGAATTGCTGTGCTCTGCTTTTGGGACAGACAATGTGGAACTGTCATTCAGCTGCAAACTTATTTACAGGAATGCTGTCACAGATTTGAGGCTCAAATCTGACCTACAAGTGAGTTTCAAGCTACATCGGCAGGCAGAGGAAGCAAAATGAGATGCAAGAGAATTAAGTTCATGCCCTTCGGGCTAGACTTTACCTATCTATTGCCATTGTAATGCTGCTGGTCAATTTTCTTAATTTAAAATTCACAAGAAAATCTAAACTTCTAATGTTAAGTATATATTGCACAATAATTTTAAAGTGCATACTCAATTTTCTTTTTCAGATTTCAGCTGTAATCAGATGATGAAACCAAATCTGCAAAACAAGATGAAGGGAACTTAAGTTATGCATTTTGCCAAAGACAAGAGGCTATTTTGATGGGCTGTTTAATCGAAATTCCTTCCTGTGATCATTCAACTGCGTGCTCCCTCCAAATAGCCCACAGGCTTTTTATATTTGACTTAAATGTCTGGATTTTTTTTTTTTTTTTTCCCTTCTCCTCAGCATATAACAGAACAGGAATCTGTAAGCTGATTATTGTTGCTTAATTCACTTCTGAATGCAAAAATCTTTGTGTATTTCAAACACTGCTGTATAGAGCTGAAATCAGAAAAGCTAAAAGAGGTTGAAAGCTCATTCTAAATCCTGACTGTCTGGCTCCTCAGCCAATGCCTCATATTATACAAAGTGTGTAACCATACTACACCTTTGATGTAAAACAACTCTCTTTTAATGTGCTATAATCTCTTACTCCCTTTGTCTCTCAAATAATAATCCTCTTGCACATGGTAATCCTCAAAATCACATATGCTCTTTAAAGCTTTTCTTTTGGAAAGTATTCATATTCATTTTCTGGGCACTGGCAACTAAATATTACAGAAAACCTGATTCTTCTGACTTTGACCAAGACAGTCTGAATTTTTTTGTATTTCACATTTTGCTGCTTGGCTAGAGCTGGGTCAACAAAATGACTAAACAGTTTATAGTTGTCCAACAGAGCCATAATGTGAAGACTGTTTGTTTGGCCAAGGCAGAGACACATGTCTGGGAGACTTAACAGGAAACAAGTAAAATGACATTTTCTATTTGGACTGTAAAACAGAGAATGAGATTTAATTGTCTAGAATGATTTAAAAATATGTCCTCCTGGACTAATAAAACAAACTAGTAAAAGAAAATTCTCACCCTCTCAGCAATAATACTCAAGACTCCTAGCCCAGGCTCCTGGACACTTAAAAGCATGCTACTGGCTGCTCAAAGTTTCATTATTGAAAGGTTAAATGTTTTTAGATATTACCACCTTAAATCAGGGGTAGAGGTCGAGACTAGAATTATTTAGTCAGATCAGCATGTAGATTTAAATGACCTGACCACGACAAAAGGCAATGACTATCATGGAGTTTCAGCTGGTCAAATGTAAGATCCTAAAGGACACAAACTACACTAATTGCAGGACATGATGAATATTAGCCTAAGAGTTCAAAAAGAGAGATCTTTTTAAAGATCTTTTTATTGTTGGCAAACATGCACATTGCTGTAAGGAATCTGTATCAAGCTATGAGGAGTGCTGAGGTACAGCTTCCAATGATACAACAGCACAACCTGGTGATCAGACCACCTCATCTTGTCTGTCCAAGCCCAGCCAGTTTGCCTCACTTGCTCCCCAAAAGACCAAGCATAGAAATTTCTCCAGGTTTGCTTTTTACAGCGGGTAGGGTCTGCTGTTCTGTCAGCAGGACAGATCCTGGTTGTACTGCTGATGTCTAGGGGCGTTTTATTTTTTGCACTTGTTGGGAGGTGCTTCCCCCATCCTTTGGCTTGGGGGTCACGCACCCCTAGCCCCTCTGCATTAGTCTGTCCTGCACAGACATGTTATCATCTCCTCTCCTGGGCCAGCAGAGCAGGCAGAGTGAGGATCAGCCGTGGGCTCTGGGTCAGCTGCCGACTCACAGCAGCTGCCCTGGGGATGATGGATACATAAACCTGAGCTGAACAGCACAGGCATCCTGAGTTAAGGTTTCACTGTGTTCGTCATTTGATCTGGTGACTAGAGAGGCTTAAAGTTTCTCCTGAAGTTCTCTGAAATGCTCATTTTTGTGCAAAATCAAGATCACTTCATACTTCCTTCATTCAGATTATAACCCATACCTCCTAAGTCACAAACTCCCCAGTTTTGAGAGTCTGAGGGAAAGGATCATGATGGTCTCTCAGCCTAAGCAGATTTAAACCTTGTTGGAGGTTTAGGGATGCCTCACAGACCTGCAGGTCTCTCTTTGCAGTGAGCTGTGGTAGCACGTGTGTCGTAGCTCAAAGACTTCCACCCAGGCTTAACAAGAACAATAAATAGTACCAATAAACACTCCAAGTTGAAGTGGGCAGCATGTGGGAATCAGGCAGTACTATTTCTAACAGAAAGGCAGGAAATTAGGCTCTCTTATGCCATTTCAAATGTTTACAGTAAATCAGCAAAATTAATGGTTGTAGCAGATAGAAACTCTACTCTGACTGAGAAATTCACTGTACTCCAAGCAAACTAGCCAAATATTAATTTCCTTACAGCTGTTTTCTCCATTTATTTCCTTGATTTCCCAAAATGGTGTCAGCTGAATTTTCTCATGAGTGCAAACATTTGTGTTGCAAAAAATAAAAAAACTCAAGAATTTAGTCCATTTTTAGGAAATCAAGTTAACTTATCAACTATAAGTGCTAATCTTCCCATCTCACATGAAAGTCCAGAAACTTCAGATGGATATAAAACACTTGGGTAACTTGACTGTTTGCATGAAGATTTAGATTCTAAACATTGAAGGCATACACCTGTCAAAAGGAACCAAGTTTAACTTGATAAGCAGACAAAAAGTAATGTAAAACACTAAGGTTACAAGCAAGAGCCCTAGAAGGATGCTAAACAAAATTTTTCATGCAGATGCATCAATGTGAATTTAGAAGAAGTAACATCATGTCCTTCATTCCTCTTTCTAAGGAGGATTAGAAGTCCAGCTATGACAAGGAGCATCCTTGTTTTCTTTAGTACTCATCTAAGGTGGCGACAAACAACTCTAGTCTGCCAAAGCTTAAGTAAGCAATCACTTTCCCTGTCTTTGTTAGCAGTGTATTGATTAGACAAACATGACTTTTACATTTTGAAATATGTTGCCTGGTTCAGTTTCTGAACTTTTAAAATCAGTGTATTCACTCCTAAGCCACTGCTTTTGTGTTGATTGAAAAACAGTTTCTTGAGGTAATTATATATATCAATAAACATTTCCTTTAATCTTAAGTCTGAATTGAAATGAGATTAAATGAACAGGAATTAAGATAAAGACAATGTAAAGCCATTGCATATATGTTACTACTATGAGGAGAAGAAAACTTTAGTATTCAGATGGGAAGCATAATGTTATCAGCACTCACAAGACTGGAATTGGACCAGATTAAGATTCAAACTCTAATTCCCTTTTTATTTTAGTTTTCTCATCAGTGATACAGGGCTAATAATCCTTACTTTTCTCATTCATGGATTGTTTCAAGGATGAAAAATACAATGTCAATGTTGAGTATTATCATAATTAGTTTTAGAAGTTTGAATGGCATCAAGAAGATATTAAAAAAAAAAAAGAAATAGGGTATGTGAAACCATAATTCACAGCACTGATTTTTTCAGGAACTCGTAACAGTCTGGTGAGGAAAAGAAATTAATATTTTTTCCTCCAGTGGCAGTGAAGCAAAATTTCAGAATCACCATTTAACTTTCCCCCCCACGTATTTCCTACTAAAGAGGTCCGTTCTGAAAATGTTTATGGAGAAATTTTTGAAAATTCATCCTATTACAAGTGCAACTATCTTTTGATGCATGTCTGAGTAGAGCCTAAGATTTTCGCTTTACAGAAGAGTGGTAAGAACAGGAGTAGGGAACTAGTAAAATTCTGCAGTTACGTGGATTCCAAATCACCTAGAGATACATTAAAAAAGAAATTACAAAGCCCTATTTAATTATCTATCAGTATTAAAAAAATTAACCCTTCCACCTGGAGAATTCATGGAGGACATAAATAGTATAATAGTATAACTGATCACAGAAGAACAAAAAAACTCCTTAAAATATTAAAATTAATGTCAACAGAAATCATCAATCAGAGTTTAAGATAGTGCATGACAAGTATAATTGACTTATAATTTTTTTAGGTAGTCTGTAGAACAAGATGATTGAAAAACCTTACAAGTTACAGTAATTTATAAGTTGTTTGTAGACTAATTTAGCTATATTGCCTTATAAAAGTGTGTTGCTATACATCAGGCAATGGTCTGACTCCCTTTTTTGCCTCATGGACACCATCTGTTTATCTCTTCTCTGCAGTGGATATTCAGGATTCACTCCACTGACAAACGTGGGTGTGAAAAAGCTTAGGAAAATTTGTCCTACTAAAATTTTTACTCCTAATCTCAGCAAAATTTCACAGGAGCTTATCATTCAAAATTATATTACTTAGTGCACTTTGGCATGTTTCCTTCTGAAAAGACAGCCAAAATTAATCCTATATTTGCATTTATGGCTGAAACACAGAATTGCAACCCACTTCACATTATAGGCACTTCTAAATCAATCTTAAGGCTCCAGCACATGAACTCCAATACAATTTTTGGTTTAATTTAATTTATTTGGGTTGCAGGAACAGACACTGATTTAGTTATTCTTTCAAAAATAAACTCAACATCATCTTATACTCTGTTCTAAAAAAACCCCAACACTTCAGGAGCAATTAAGTAGATTGGATATAATATGGATATAGCTTTGGCAAAATGTATGAACATTGCTATTTGCTATGGAGAAGTGTTCGTGATTTTTATGATCTGTATATTATGTAACAAGAAGATAAGAGCAAAATGATAGAATTTTAAAAGTGACTCTAAAACTATTAGGTTTTGCATGCTGACACACTTATCTGTATGGTGGTACACCTTTCTGTCCTGACCGATTAAAATGTAGAATAATTTTAAAATGAACCAACACGACATCAAAACTATGATACCATAATTATGCCTTGTTTTTCTGCAGAAGCTGAATCCTTTATTAATTGCATTCACAGTTAATATGACAGTTATCTGAAGAAAAATAGTTTAATGACAAGCATTGGTCTAGATATTCAATTTCCACAGAAAAACAAAGAAGAACCTATCACATCATTTGACTGTCATAATCAAAGAATCACAGAATCATTTAGATTGGAAAAGACCCTTAATATCACTGAGTCTGGCTGTTAACCCAGCACTGCCATGCCCAGCACTAAACCATGTCCCCAAGTGCCACATTTACACAGCTTTTAAATACTTTCAGGAAAGATGACTCAACCACTTCCCTGGGCAGCTTGTTCCAATGCCTTACTACACTTTCAGTGAAGAAATTTTTCCTAATATCCAATCTAAACCACCCCCAGTACAATTTGAGGCCATTTCCTCTTGTCCTATTGCTTGTTACTTGGGAGAAGAGACCAGCATCGACATCACTACAGCCTCCTTTCAGCCTTCCTACAACACTCCTCCCCAGTTTGGTGTTTTCTCCAAACCGGCTGAGGGTGCACCCAATCCCCTTATTCAGATCACTGACAAAGATACTGAACAGGGCTGGTCCCAGTATTGAGCCCTGGAGATACCACTAGTGGTCAGATTCCAGATGGATGTAATTCCATTCACCACTCTCTAGGCCTGGCCATCCAGTCATGGCTTTTACCCAGTGAAGCGTGTGGTCATGCAAGCCATGGGCAGTTAGTTTCTCCAGGAGAATGCAGTGGGAANAGGAGAATGCAGCGGGAAATGGTGTCATAGGTTTTGCTAAAGTCGAGGTACACAATATCTGCAGCCTTTGTCTCACCCACTCTGTGGGTCATCTTGTCATAAAAAGATACCAGGTTGTCCAAGCAGGACCTGCCTTTCCAAAACCCATGATGGCTGGGCTAGTTCTGTACATGCTGCATGCTGTCATTCAAGATAATCTGCTTCATGACCTTCCTGAGCACAGAAGTCATGCTGACAGGCCTGTGGTTCCCTGGATCCTCCTTCTAGGTCTTCCTGTAGATGGGTGTCACATTGGCCAGCCTCTGGTCAACTGGGACCTCCCTGGTCAGCCAAGACCCCAGGTAAATGGTGGAAAGTGGCTTGATGAGCACTTCTGCCAGCTTCCTCAGTACCTTGTCTGGCCCCATAGACCTGTGAGTGTCTAAGTAGTGTAGCAGGTAGCTGGCCATTTCCCCTTGGATTACAGGAGTTTCAGTCTGCTCCCTGTCTTCTAGCTCAGGGGTCTGTGTGCCTAAGAACAACTGGTCTTACTATTAAACACTAAGGCGAAGAGGGCATTAAGTACATCAGCCTTTTCCTCATCCACGAAGATATCACCCCTTCTCATTTCAAAGCAGTGTTAAAACCTTCAGTTAAGATATGCAGGTCTATCACTAGGTCAAATCCCAAGCTTTTAACGCCAAACACATGACTAGTGTTGTCAGATCTGTCAAAATTCAACAACTTCAGCAGATACTAAATTCAGTAGCACTGGCTCGATTGTTGGCAGCTGGTTGGCTCTAGCGAGGCTCGCCACAGGATGGGGTCAGGATGTCTATCTGGGAGGGTTCCAAGGCTCCTTGTCTCCCTCTGCTCCCCACAGTCCCTCAGGGTGACCTTCTGGGCTTTCACCTTCTCCGAAACACTGTGGGGGAGCCTGAGCACAGGGCAAGCTTTCTTGATGATGGAGGGACAGTGAAAGGATTTAACAGGTGGCTGGTGGCTTGACTTTCTGTTTAATGGACCATCTTAATTCTGCTGAGATCAAATTATACTGTTGACAGTGTGTTATGAAACACTACTTTGGACTGGCTATTTTCCATTATTAGTGAAATGAAGTAACGGAATGCAAAGGGCAGCTGTGCGGGAAACATATTTTGTAACAAATAATGTATAGTATTACACTATATTACCAAAAGGCACACAATGAATGTCAGAGGGTGTAAGTTTTCACTGGCTCAAGTCTTCCAAAGCTGCATCTTTCCTGAATAAAGACTATTATAAGAACAACTAAAAAAAATTTAGAGTTTCAGTTTTCAAAGAATTTCTTGTATAGTTGCTATGTGCCCAACTCTTTATGGCTGAAGCTTTGAAATCATAAACCCAAAGATATATAAGACTTATGAAAGCTTTTTCTGCAAGAAATTGATAATTTTGACTTTGATACATCAGGTCCTTACAGGATTTGAAAGAAGCAGCTGCACAGAACAATTAGGCAGCTGGAGATCAACCCTCTGCAGCGATATAAAGCTCCAGTTTCTGAGCCTGCAGGGATATGCAATATCAGATTTTAAGTAGTGACGTCTTAACATGCAGAAGAGCTGTCATTGCTGTTTTCAGTTTCAAGAAGAGAAATTATTTCTGGGGGTAAAGCCAAATTTAAGAAGGAAACATTTTGGGAGAGTACTAAGGCTAAAGCTGGAAACTGTTTGAAATGGCAAACATGTTTAAAATTGCAAAGTTTAACTCTTCCTTTTAAACATTATTTATCATTACCTTTTCTGAAATACTTGATTTTTAACCTTGTTTACATGTGTTCTAGTGCATTTGTGTGCAATAAGATTTACTATCCAAAGGACAAAATGGTAACAGCCTGTGGGATCAACTTTGTTCCAGCCCTTTTCAGTTTCTGCAATTTTTTTTAATGATAGCTTTTTTATATTTGTGATTTTATTAAGATAATTGGTTAAATCTGTAGAGCCTTAAATACTGCATGAAGAGCATACACAAATGCTCTACAGATACCTACTGCAAAAACTGGGGGGAGCTAGTCAAGTACTGTATGATCCCTGACAATGCTTAGCTTCATTTGCATTTTCTGCCTGTAGGAGAACTCCATATGACAGTTGAAATGACTTAGAGTTTCATTATTAACACAAATGGATACAAAAGCCATATACTGGAGATCCCAAGGAAAACATGCACACAGAGGCATAAGCTACAATTTAAACTAAATTGAAATTGGGGAGAAATCAGAGGATAGAAGATTAGTTATAAAGTGTATATTATATATTTTTCTGTATAATCAATATAGCCATATATCTGCACATAATACATAAACCTTCCTTGAGGGTGTTCTCAATAAATGCCCTCTCTTCAAATTGTGAAAAAAAATTACAGACCTTGTAACCATTAAATTAGTCTATTTGGCTATTTCTTCACAAAATGGCTATTAATTCAGTACCCAGAAAAAGCAGTGCTTATCTGATCAACAACTCTGCCATGCACTGGGTTTTTCTTCCTGTTCAATACGCAGCCCCATCACAGGTGTACTGAATGCAGTTCACACTATACCCCAAAAACAGAATTTCTGTTTAGCTTGGTGACAAACCTTTTCTTTCAGAAAAAAAAATTAGCTTTTTTAAAATCACCCTTCGGAGGAAAAGTGATTTTAATTACTCCCATTGTAGAGCTGAGGAAGTGAGAAGCAAAATAGTTGAATTTAAGATTACCTACCACTCTGAGAGCCCAATCTGAGATGCTGTCTAATTTTCCAGATTACATCACCTCCTACATGCAAAGGAGAGCTACCTGTGACCTCCATTCTGCCTCAGCACTTAACCAACCAAACCAGCATCTCCAGCCAGAGACCTAAGAAACAAGTCCAAAGCAGGCAAACATGCCCCTTCCAGTGGCAGGGGAATTGGGAACTAGCTGATCTTTAAGGTCCCTCCCAAGTAAACTGTGATTCTGTGACTCTATGGCACCTGCAGGAAATTAATTGTTTAACACCACACAGGAGCTTTGTGTGAAAAGTGGGCAGAATCCAGCTCCCCAGAGCAGTTTTCCTCTGCTCTCCTGAGTAATTTTCACTCACAGCTTCTTCAACAAAATGTTCTTCAGTCTTTCTTATTTCTACGCTGTTGTGTTAAGTCACTTTGAATTTTCTGTATTTTAAAAACCAACTACTTCAGGTTAAAGTCTTGTAAAACTTATCTTTTCAAGTTTAAAAGCTCTTCTAGATTTTTTTTTTGAAAGTCACTATTAGAAATAGGCTGAACGTGATCTACCTCAAAACATAACAGACTTGAGCTCCTTTCAGCTTGTCCCAGCTGAATCTCCCTGTGATCATGGTGGATCCTCTTAGAGATCACAGCTTAACACTTTTCCTTTTGTGGCTCGACACCTAAGTCTTCTTGACTTGTCTGTCACTACCATCCTAATTTTAAGTCCCAGGTTTACCACAGTGCCATTCTGTCTCCTCGTCCATCTCAAGAGTCATCAGCATTTTACAGGTATCCTATGAGGTGACTACTTTGTCTTCTTGACATTTGCTCTTGCAGCTCTTCAAGAGAGTTTGCTTAGACTAACACTCAGCCCTGGAGTTGAACATCTATTTTCCAGTTGGGTTTTTTGTTTGTTTTTGGTTTTTTTGTTTTTGTTTTTTTAAACCAAAGTATGTCATCATGGTGTGGTGCTTGAGAGACTTTTTCCCCTCAGCATGTGAGAAAGCTTTAGTTTTGGGAAGAAAAGTATCTTACTGAACACATTATGCATTATCTTTCTTTTTTAATGATGACCATGAAAGACAGTAAGTGTTTATATTCTGCTTGAGTCTCTTTACTAGGAAGCAGTACTTGTTATAAATATGACTTTAAGGGAGCCAGGTATCCATACACTAGGTAAAGATCTTTGGAAGAAATCATTAGCTGTTTGCTTTAAGTGATTCCCTTTGTTCCAATGTGTTCACATATGCATAAGTACAACCAGCTGTTCTTAGGCTTCACAAAAGTGATCTCTGTCTGTGTCAACGTAAAAGGCCAGAGAACTGCAGCACTGCTTGGTAGGGCTTACTGCTGATGTTAATGAAGAACAATCATGTCAGAGGAGGAAGCAGCCACATCTCATTTTCATCATTGGTCTGCTGGAAAGCTATGACCCACATTTACAGTTTCCGCCAAGAAAGTTCTCATTTATTCATTTCCAGTTTGAAATGATCCTTTGTCAAAAGCACAAGCCTATATCCTTCAGGGGAATGTGAATTCATATTGCAACTGTCTGCCTGGGACCCATTTTTACACTAAATTAGGGGTGGAAACAATGCAAATTGATGCAAGTAATGCAAAGACAAAAATTCATTGAATAAAGCTGACAAAAATTCACAAAATGGAGGCACAACAACAGCTTTCAAGAAAATAAGCATTGTTAATAATAAATTTGCAAACCTCTGCAACAGAACAGGCACATTTCAAGTAGGGCACCTGTTAACCTATTTTAATAGCCTTCCAAATAAAAAACATCATTTCACATTCCATGTTTCCAGGATCAGATGTCAGTCTTCTTGGAAGCAGGAGGTGCAGAAGATAATGTCCACTGTTTCACATTCAACAGTGCTAGCTCATTGTGACTTTCCAAGCATATCTTAATGTTTCTCTAAACGTTGTGAGAACAGTTTCAGTTATTGCAAATGAGGGGAATGATGGTATCATGGCAGTTGCACGATTTCCAGAAAAGTGAAAGACAAAGGGCACGCTGGCGCCGTTCATGCTGTGCTGCAGTTCACACTCAGATGAACTTCAGTCTTTGGAACTGTCGTCAGCACTGTCTGCAGCTGTGAAATTCAGAGCTGTGCCTTGGCTGCTGCTAGCTACAGCATGGCATGGTCACACATCACAGCCTGTCAAGCACTCAGGCTATAAAGGAACTGGCACTAAGCACACCTGCACGATTTTGTTGTGATTTCACAGATATCCTCAGCTGCTCAGCTTCAAAAGACATGAAATTAATGGATTTACTTCTGATACACAAAAAGGATAATTTAGGAAGCATTTATTTCAGGACAAAATTCACTTCCACTATGGAAATAGTTTTGTTTTCAGTGTTCAGTAAGAATTTTTAACATTTCAGTTAAGGTACATTAAAAGAAAAAAGGGATCAGCTTAAAACTTTTCAGATATAACCAGACTTAATTAATACTACTTCTGTTAATATCAACTTAATTCCTGTAAAGGGAACTGTATTTTGTTTAAACCTAGTTAGCAGTTGTGTATCTTGTTCTGGAGTATGTCCTTATGGCCAATTCTGACCCATTAATAACATGAGAGTTCCCTGAAAGCCTCAAATCTGATAAATCAACAAATGCATATGCAGTCATCAAAAAACTTGACTCTGTGTCACACAGTTCATGCATCTGAAAGAAACACAGGCCCTACTTTTGCCCATATAGGTGACATTTTTAAAATCTGTAAGTTGAAAGAACACAATATACTGTAATTGCACTGTATTTGTAAAAACTTGTTCAAAAAGAGATTTTTCTAAAAGAACAATCATGAAGTGGAACTGAGCCAGCCAGATTACTGGCAAAGCTTCCTGCTGAATATGATTAGATAAAGGGAAAACAGAGACTGGAGAAAATTGATCCTCTCAGCAGAATTTGCCATAATTATATGCAGGATGAGGAATTAGTTATTATTCTGCTGTTAAATTCCTCAAGTGGCCAGAAGGAACACTCTTGCATAATCTGCTTTTTCAATCTGGTCCATGAAAAATGAAGATCCTGTTAAGAAAAATGGAGATGTGGTTGATCAAATTCTATAAACCTGGTAACTTTTTTCCCCTAAGAATTAGACAGTGGAAAGGTGCATTGGGTTTGCCTCACCAACATTCCCCAATAGCCTGCTAGCTTTTGTTTAACAGTAGTTTTCATTTCAAGAAGTAGAATCACTGAATTTCACACATGCATTAATCCCTGGCAAGCTGCAAGGCAGAATAGCCTCACCTCAAATGCTATTCTTGTTAGGCAACCTCTTTGCAATGGTTCATTGCTAGCGTGACCTGAACTCTGCGGCATTGCAAGAGCAATCACATTGTTGTGATTCAAATTCTTTTGTTTTTACTAACACAACAGGACTTCTCTGATTTCAAGCTTCTGTTTATGCAAGGAACTCATGCCTTTGAGCACAGCATTCTCATTGTTACCTAATTCAAGCGGAAATGGTACTAATAAGATGAAAAAATTCAGAGAAGATGCAAAAGATTCATTAACACAAACGGGGAATAGGATATGTAGCCTAACAAGAAGGATGGGGGGGGATTGTCCTTGATGCTACTGAGAGCAAGGAAACAGCAACAATGGAATTGTGACAAGTTGGCATTGCTGGCCCATGGGCTAAGAGCTGAGTTTGGTAGCAGAGGGACTGTGAGCAGAGCTGTACAAGTGGAAGCCTTCTTAGTGCTTCTCCTTTCCAAAAATCAGAAACGCGTACGTAATTATTCAAACGAGCAACATGAAACGGAATCAGAGGAAGAGGAAACAAAAGCAAAAAGCTGTGAAGAGGGACAGCTTGTCTGAAAGATAATTATATCCAGTTAGAAAGAATAAGAAAAAAACCACTGGTATTGTATGCCTCTAGATTAGCAATGATCTTTCCTTAAATGCAGTCTCCTCTGCTAATTATCCCCATTTCTTTTATTATAGAAGTGGCAAACATGACAGTTTCATAGTTCATGACTAAAGGGGTGACCTTAGCTGCACTATTAATTACTACAAGCCACTCATATCCAATCAGCTGAGGTGATCTCACTGTAATTCTACTAATCAAAACANAAAAAAAAAAAAAAGGAAATTCTGATTTACTAGTAGGAGCCCAGAAAAATACTTCAAGTTGTCAGAGCTGAAACACTGTCATCGCTTCCTGCAGCCCTGTGTGTAACCCCTTTCCTCAGACAGAAATGACATTTTTCTGGTGGAGCTGCCTAGTTTGTCCAACAGCACATTGGACTGGGAATGCAGAGTTCCTCTTAGTGCTAATGAGAACGGTGCAACTGGGAGAAATCAGAAAATTAACATATAGACAAAATTTAGTGGAAATGACTGTTAGAGCCCTGGGTGATTAATATGCATGTTCACAGTGGGAAGTGTTGTTGACCAGTAACGCTATGCAGTAATGCTTTTAGCAGACATCAAATAATGGCTGTAAGGGATACTATTCCAGAGAAAACAGCTGCATTCAAGAGGTGGCTGCAGAGGTGGAAATTCAATAAAGGCCTTGAGAGAACAACTATCTAGGTATATAACTGATGAGCAACAAACATCCGAAACTCTGCCGGGGAGCTTTTCCCTGAGAATGACTTTATTTATTCTGTACATACCACTGGCTCAGAAGCAGCAAATATTTTTATACCACATAATTTTTAGATATTCTAATTTACAGATTTCAGATGGAAGCAGATATCAGCATATCTTTAGAGTGTGTCTCAGAATATACAGTTATACCCTACTGGAGGATAGATTTTCAATTTTTGTGAAAATGTCTGTTGAAAAGTCTGTAATCTGACTGCTGGAGGTGTTGCTGGCTGATGAACTAAAAGATATCTTCATTTTTCATAGGCAGGAAAGGGTGAAAGATAAAAATCTATAGGATGAAAATAATTATGGATACATCATTGGTTTTCTCCAGAGCAGTATAAAAGAATGACTGGAGAGCCATTATTTGTAAAAATCAGAATAAATGTTTTAGGAAAAATGGTGACTGACATGAGTGTCAGGAGGTCATCAGATACAGTTTACTAAGCAGCAGGTTTTATTGAGGAAATGAGCTATCCCATTAGCTTCAGCCTGTCCCCAAACAAATCTTCATTAACTAACCACTTCTGTGAAGCATGGCAAACAGCTCAGTCTTGATTATTGTGGGAAGTCATCAGGGACTGCACTAGAGAAATCGGTGTAAATATAAGTCCAGGAGAAGACATGCCAGTTGCCTCCAACATCAGCATTAAAATATTAATTCAATGGCGATAATTAGAAATACACAGGGAGAGTAAAGTTGAATCAAAGGGTATGAAATTAAAAGTTCTCTACAAAAAACACACCTTAAGCAGGCAATCTGATAAGAATCAATTAAGCAGCTAAAGTGAATAGCAGAAAGCTGACTGGCAGATGATATGCATTAGGAGCATGTGAGGCATTAGCACTCCTTGCTCTACAAAATTATTTAATGACATTACCACTTTTGTGATACGAAATTATTGTCACATAATCTAATTTGAGAAATGCAACACTTTTCTCTATTTGATGAAAAGCCATGATTTTGTAACTTACCATACTTTTAGGAAGATGTTTGCTAATTTTGGTTTTGCAAAGTCTCTACAACCTGCCTCGGTAGAAAGATACCCACTTCCTCCTGATACATTATCAAAAAGCAAACATGCACTAGTTTTATTTTACAAGTGAAATGTTTTTCATAACAATATGAATGAGGTAGATATTGCTGACAGCTTGAATTAATAATTTCCCTGGGCTTCTTTCTATCTCTCCAAAGAAGCATATTGTCATGCTCCAATAATAGTAATAGACTTTTCAGGAGAATAAAATTAGATGTAAGAGATGATGCCAGATGATGCCAATGCAGTCAGTAAACTTCAGTATCAGAAGCTGATAATGCCTCAGGCCCCAAATTAGTTAATGTCATGTTGAAAGTGAGAAAAAGGGAGCTTAGATCAGGTGGGTATGCCTAATCCTGCACCCATGATTAATGTCACATATTCCAAATTAGTACACTTATGTTTTTCAACAACCATTCTGTTTATTTTTGGAGATTAGTGATGATGATTGGCAGCATTTTGCAATTACATAGGTTTTGACTTGGGATAAAAATGCTTGCTTCCTCGTGCTTCTGCATAGGCATTGGCCAGAATGAACCCTAAAAGAGTTCCTCACTCCTCTCCACACCTGCTGGAGAGGCAGTTGTCTGAAGACGGAGTAAGACTTCCTCCCCTCATCAACAGTAGCAGGAAAAGTTAGTTTTTTGCAATTTTCAAAAGATATGCATGTACTAAACTCAATGTGCTGAGCAGGAGACAGCACAGATGGTTTGGGAGAAGTGCACATGATTGCAGTGCAAATAGAAACAACCCCTTTAATGGAGTTGCTAGTTCGGCAGTGGGTGGTCCTTTTTTGTCATTGTTTGGCACATGTATATGAAATATTGCGGCAGTGGGCAACTCACAACACGGTGTTATGGACAGCAGGTGCAAGGCACCTAGTATTGCTCCATCTCGTTCTGCTGAACTAATTGTGGAGGTGAAAAGAATGATACTGCTGCCCCTTTTGTCTCTTCCATTTATGAATGTGATAGAAACAATCTTGACACTGGGTAAAAAAATCAGTTTTTCTTGTGCTGCAAATTTGTCTGCTACTACAGGATAGGAGAAATGTAAATATTTATCTCACTGGCATTTCCCAGTACCTCATTTTTTTTAGCAGCATAATGGAGAAAAACCTGCAGCATTTGAAAAGGTTCCCCGGAAATTATGTTTTGCAAGCCATGTCTGTATTATTCCCTAAAATCTGGTTGCACAATTTAAGCTTTGAATTGCAAAAGGACTAGAAATGTTTACATTTTTATCTTTTAAAAAGTATAATAAGCTGGATTGCAACAGATTCATGCTCCTGACCCAGATTCTTCTGGTTGTTAAGGTACCTGTAGTGAAATAGAGGAGCCAGATGTTTCTGTGGCACCTCAGATATGGAAATTATGAACTGATTCTAAGATATTGGCAGCTGAGGACCATCAATGAGCAAAGCTTGCAGGAAAAGAAAGATCTGTTTCACTGTTGTAACTTAACAGACTGCTCTGATCTGCAATATTGTACTTAAAATATTAAGAAATGTATCTGCAAAACAGATGGGAGAAAGCATTCCTCTTCATTTGATGAAATTCTAACAGTGCTTCTGCAGTTCCACAAATTCCCACAGCTATTTAAGCTTTCTATGCAGTGCTTACTTATCTGTCATATTCATTATTTTCTATTCACTAGTTTTGCCTTTGAATGCAATAAAGGCTTTCTGGACACCATTAACTTGATGAGCACCTCATATCCCTCTATATCTCCTGCCTGCAGGTAAACTGGTGTCTCATCACAACCAGAAAACCTGTTCTAAAGTAAGTGTCAAAAACGAGCTACACTGGGAGCTCAAACAGCATCAATAAAACATGCTAGACAGCACACCTTGTCCACCTAGTCTTCACAAGTCATATGTGATGAGGAAATAAAGAGAAGACGAAGCATTTTGGAAAAAAATCAGGTTAAAAGCTCTATGCATCTGTTTCTCACCATTAACTATTCACACAGGAAAGTGTTTTACTCATTCTACATAATGAATGATTTTCGAAGTGCAGGCCACATTCTTATTTTACAAAACGTTTCTGGACCTACTTTACTACTCAAATTCAGGTTTTTTTCCCCTTGTCCTCTCCCTCCCCTTTTGTCACTTTTAACCTTTTTTACTTAACCATCAAATTATTTGCCATTCAGTTAAAGGAGGCATGTTGAATTAAAAAAAAAAAGAAAAAAAAATGATATTAAGAGTAAAAACCACTTTAACTGCTACTTATTTACAGATACAAGTTTTTTGCAGTGGTGCACGTTTTCAGGCTCAGTACTGTTTTGCCCTAGAGGTATCACTCAACCATCCCACCCAAACTCACAGGACGTGAGACCAATCTTTGTCCTCAGTGCAAGTCTTCTCAACTAACTTAGCAGCACCAGCTCTCCATAACAGAGACACATACCTACACTCTCAGCAAGCCTTGACAGAAACAGCAAAAGGCTCTCAGGACTGCAGCATGTATTTGAAATCCAGAAAAGGGGATGACTGGGAATGCAAATCAGATTACGGGAGGCAGCTCTTATGCATAATGCCATCTGTAATCTGTGGAAGTATGCCACACTGGAACAGATGTTGATGTGCCTGTGTGGACTAGGAGTGCCTGTGTAAGCATTAATCCCGCAGACAGCCAATGTCAGGTTAAACACAACTGCCCACTTACACAAAATGACACCGTATACTAAGGGGGTAATGTGATGCAGCTTTTTTCCTGTGGACAAATTCCTAGAGGAAGGTTTAGGAAAGGTGAATGTTGATACTGAAAATCATATCTAACGACTCCTTGTCCTTACTTATCTCCCTTTTTTTCTGAAAAGAGAATGAGCAATTTGGTCTCAGCTGCGCATTACTGCAACTTCTAACATGATCTAACTTCCCCATAGCAACACCTCAAAGAGGGCAAGAGGCAATTTCCTTCAAAGGATGTAACAAGACAATAACTGACTTCACCTAAATCAAAGCATGCACCCTTGCCAACCACACTACCAGATGGAATAATTCTCCTCACCCCACCTCCATCTCTCTGAATACCTTCTTCTCTTGCCTTACCCTTTTTAAATAATTAAAAAAAAAAGCAAATGGAAAAATGTCACATAAGCATTCAGGGAACTGTATGAGATAAGACAGTGTAAGGCCATGGCACCAGGTGGCAAGTAGTTCTGTCACTTGGGTCTAAATTACCCTTCATGCAAAATGGAATCCAGCAGATTTTCTCAGGACTTCCCGAGGCAGTCAGATTGGGGCTAGTAGTTCATGGATGAGTTAGGTTTTATTCATAGCTTGGTTATTTTGGCATAATAAGACCCTAATTTTTTTCTGCCACAGATGTACATAATTTTATTTGACTCTTAGGAAAGTTCAGAAGAGAGTTAAAAGAAATTGAGAGCAAGAAATTTCAAAACAGAAATAGCCTAGTAGCATTAACTTTGCTATTCTATTACAACATTCTGACTTCCATCTAAATTTTCCCATGAGGATACAGATCTACATTTTACTTCAGCTAAAGACAGAGTTAATTTGAAAAATTATTACAGCAAAGAGAACAGTTATCAAGCCACCATCATCTTGACTGTGCAGAGACAAAGAGTAGACATCTTTCTCAACAGAATAAGCAAGAGCTGTGTCACAGTAGAAGGTTCTGTGATATTATTTAATGGGGTTTTTTCTCCTCTCATAGCTTACCTCAAATCCTCGATCAAAGCAACTAGGAATTGTTCTGCTCAGATGGCTTACTGCATTTTAAGTCGAATGCAATTTAGCACTCTCCCATCTGACCAAAGCTAAATTCAGTAAGGGAAAACAATTTCTAAAGACCAACACATCCATTTGCCCCTCGAGAGGCCAGACAAAGGTTGTGGCATTAGAACAGATTACTAGCATCTGCCTACAGTGTGCCTTTGATAAAAGGAGCTGTTAGACTGTGATGGCAGCTAGACTGTCCCTCTTTGCAAAATAGCATTAGGTGTTTTCCAGATTCCAGTATTTGAGCTACATTGTGCTTGTTACTGAGCGCTGTAAGAAGCAGTGCAGGGAGACTGGTGTAATAGCAAGAAATAAAAAGAGTAAATCACATCTCTGTGTATACTTCAGAGGTTCTGCAATTTTTTTTTTTAATGCACAATTTTCTTTGCTGCCACATTTCCTTTGGGTTTGTCTATGACATTATTAAAGAAACAAGGCAGTGTTTCTGGTGGTTAATAATATATGCACCCCATAGTCTACCACAGCTTCAAAGAGCCAATTATTGTTAGACTGTTGCATAAACACATATTTAGAAAGCATGAAAATGCGCAATTATTTACAGGATTCAATACTTAATACTTCATATTTGAGCTCTGAAATGGGAATTAGTGACATGATGAAATATAATGGTTCCAAACAAATTTCTGTAGTACAAGGGGGCCCTGCAGAGCTGTACTCATTAAACACACTTATTAAAAATTCTTACTTAGTTTTTTGAAAATCCAAAATCATTCAGTCACTTAAAAAAGCTCATCATCACCAAATATCTCATCTGTAACTTCTTGGAAAATTCTATGGCTCAAGAGAGCTTTGTAAGTATCATATCTGAGGACAACCACAATATTGAGATTTGTCTTTAAGGAATAATGTGGAAGTTACTGCAGGTGAGCGGCAGCACATTGCTGGAGATTGGACAATAATACAAACTAAATATAACAATCTGAGTTATTTTTACCCACTGGATGCATTAATTAAGCATAACCCCTTCAGGAAAGAGCTCTAACTCCTGCTTCCCAAAAGACAACTATAGTTAAAAGCCTCCCCATTAATCTATTTTAGGAAAATGGCAGGAATTATTACTGAAAATATGATCATATTGTATGAATTGGGGCATGTCTTCAGCTTACTGATTCAGCTCATTTCTGTCACCTCATCACAAAAACAGTGCATTGGAAATAAGCCAGAGCAAAGAAAAGATTCCGGTCTTTGTCATATTTTTCCATAAAATGAAAATTTCATTATTTGCTCTTGATTTGTTATTGACATTTCAGCTAAGGAATTACGTATCTCTAATTCTTAGAGTTCTGTTGTTTTCGAGCAATGACAGTGCCTGAGAACAACATTTTGGATAAAGGTTATACTGTCCTCTCACAATTTACAAGTAGTTTTATTTTATATTCTACTGCTCATTCGACCCATTAGTTTGCAATTATAAGCTGGTGCTGCTATAGGAAGCCTGCTTCCTTGTGATGTGATTACAGGCATATTTCAAAGAAGGTTGGTTCCTTCCCCTGTCTGCAAACCAGAAAATGTCCCCCAAAACACAGATACACAAGGTTGCTGAGTCAGACCCATTGAAGTCATCTCAACCTTGCCCTGCACCTGAGCTCGCTGTTAGGACACCTGACCCAAGCTAAACTGCTGCCCCTGTCTGGGGGAGACCTGCCAGCCAGCCCAAGCCTGATTGCAAAGGGCCACTTGCTTTGCAGCAGTGAGAAGGGGAGATGGCTTGCCATAATCCACTGCTTCATGGATTGTGGCACAATCACTGGGGTTTCACGCTTGTTGATAGGCTTAGAAAAATGTTAGTTCTCAGCTAAATGAGACTTGAGGTATGCAGTGCTCAGTCAACAGAGCAACTCTTAAATTACTATTTTGTTTGTAATGCTCTCCTGTACATTGTAAATTAAGTGGTATCTGGGTGCTGGACATTCAGGTTCTATAACACCCTTAGGCATGGCTGCAGGCTCCATCTGGGGTACTTACACAAAGAACATGCACACCAGCAGGACCATGGGACCTGTACTGTCTCACTTCATTCGTACATTGGCAGGTCTCATACAGCTGGAACCTTGAACACCCCTACAACAATTTCCAGGTAGTGGTGCATTTGATAACACACATACTTAGTCTGAAACTAAAGCACAGTTCAAATCCAAACACATTCTGTACTCCTTTAGGGAAAACTATATAAGCGTGACCACCTAAAATGATTATTACTTTAGTATGTGCAGTATAATAAAAATAAATAAATTAATGGCAAAATTTGTTGAAGCACATTCCATATAGACATACGCAAAGGGCTTCCATGAATTTTTCATATATGTAAATAAATTAATATGAGATTAACAAATAATGAAACACTACTATGTAACTAATCCCTGTACGCTTTTTATTTAGGATCCACTAATTAAGCAACATACTTAAAAGTTCTTTTCATAGAACAATAGAGATTTGTGTTTATCCTATTTTTCCCATTTTGTTTGAGACTACCAACTCACAGGTCTGATGACCATCCTATTATCAGCATCATCAAAGGCCCACAGGGTCCTGCAGAGCAGCAGGCAGAGCAGCAGTCAGCAGTGTATCCTCGCACCAAGGACTGCTGACTGCATGACAGACAGGCTTTGTCAAAGCACAGTGGTTTGAGGGAGGTGTAGTGCTGCTGAGATCACATCTCAAGTGTGTGCCCGGTGTGGCACAACCCAGCATGAAAGAAACATGGACATTGACAAAGTCGATGGGGCAGGAGTATTTTGTACCCATTTTCAACCCTGGAAATGGCCACATTGTTTAGACAACTGGAGAAGTCAATCAAACAAGTGCTATCTGAACAAAATAGCAGAGTTGTCCTGTGTTTCTGCGGATCTTCACTAAGTAAGACAACATATTCTTTCAAGACATTTAAGACCAGAGTTTTGAATTATTAAGACCTTTTTCATATTCTTACCTCACTAAGAGCCTTAGCCCAAACATTTAGAAGCATATCAAGCAATTAAAGTATAAGAATAGTAAGCAGAGATTGAATACCATAGGGTAATACTGGTCTTTCATTTCCTGCATTTGGAACAAATTCATAACTTTGGAGATCCCTGTAAACTCCTCCAAGCGTAACATTTTCAGAGAGAAAAAAATAAATAGGCCATATCCTACAAAACAAAGTCCTTCTCTCACCATTTTTCTTTAGGAAGTACTGAGCTTTCATTGTGCTTTTAAGTTCAGCAAGTTGTCTCAAGCTTTACCTGAAATTGCAAGGACTGAGCACTTTCCCGCTGCGCTGTGAGGGAAGGTGGACTTGTCACAAAGAAACCAAAATCACTGAGCTCTGTGCTGAACATCACAGGTAATCTCTGTCCAGATCTGGGCAGCATTTCAGGTGGGACCAAACAGTTTAAATTCAATATTCATAATCACACAGAGAGAAGAGGTTGAACCACGGAGTATGATAAAAAATTCATGCAACACTCTCCACTACCTGACCACTCAAATTGTGAACCATCTGTAACTACCAAGTAGTCTTAAAGTAGGGACCTGTATAATGTTTCTTGCAGTAGCCTCTGACTTTCAGGCCACAAAGTTGCACATGTATTCAGGACATACAGACTTCACCTCCCAAAAGGTAAAATGCATTTTGTCAAACTCGCTACAGTTCCTGTTCTCAATTACCATAAAACTGCACCACATGTAAACCACCCCGGTGCAACCTGCCAAATATTTGGGTAGCATTTCCATTGCTGACTCTTTCTCATCAGTCCTGCTGATGCAGTCCTGCTCCTTCTCAATGTCTATGAGTGCATTGCATCCTACTGTAAGTCAGTTAGAAATGTTCCATCAAGAGCTCTGTTATGAGTTTCCCATAAAAACCTTTCACTGGCTTCATAAACATGGGGGGTTTTTGGTGTGATGTGGAGCTTAACATTCATAAAGCTGACTACTGGGATAGACAGATGAAACTTGTTCTAGCCACAGTCAGATGCCTTTGAAATTGGAAATGGTATTTTCCTCCAAGGTCAGCTCCTCATTAGTAAAGGAAAACATTTTTAAGTGCTTTTGAGCACTTAAGCAATTTGATAGCAGATCCAAAGGCACAACGCATTTCAGGATTAGTCAAGGAAACGGAGGAAATGAACCATGTAAATGCTTTGTCAGTTTTCTATACTCTTCAAATCTATTTTAGGGTTCAACATGTGCATGAAGGCCTTAACTTAGTTGTATTTCTTCAGACCTGAAGAAATACAACTGCAGAAATATCTTAAGTTTGGTTCAGATCCAGAAACCAACCCTTCAGCTGGAAATCACATTTGAAATCCAAATCCATTGTTTTCTTTTGAACAGAGCAGTCTCTGAAAGGACAACCCTGAGGAGTCCAAAAGAGCTTGGACACATCTGGCATATACTCAGTTACAGCTTCCTGATTCACAGGATTTGATTTTATTCTTGAATTCTGAGTGGCATAAGCAATCCTTTAAACTTGTCTTCATTTTATCTATCTATCTATCTATCTATCTATCTATCTATCTATCTATCTATCTATCTATCTATCTATCTATCTATCTATCTATCTATTTTTAATTGCCTAGGCAGCCCCTCAGACATTTTCCAAAACATATTTGACTTACCTTGGTCAGATGTTACAATGAACTGAATGAAAACAGCTTGCTCAGCTGAAATACTGTAATTAGCATACACTGTGGTAACTCTCCGTCCTTCCCTAACCTTCTGACTCCACAGCATGGTTTCCTTGGGATTTGTGTTTGTTTTGCATTTAAGCAGAAGTGTAATGTTACTGGGAATCACCAGATGGCATTGCTGCAGATAACTTTGATATTTCTCTTTTCCTGAGTGTACAGAGGATAGGCACTAAGGCAATACTTATTGCACTCTATTGTAGAGTTTTTCCTCATGTTACTACTTGAGCTCTGCTAGAAAGACATAATTTTCAATTAAACATACGCAGTCTCAATTCTATATTTGTATGCACATGTGCTAATGCACGAGCCTTCACAATGTCATAAGGTTTGTTTGCAGTAAAGGATCGTGTATGGCTGCACAGGCATGGTTCAGAAACACAGGCACAAGAAATGTGGAAGAAAGATGTTCTTTAGACTACTTTAACATTTAATTGTTTCTTAATTACTGTATTTTTTAAGCTCATTGAAATGATTTACAGAGTTAGAATAGTTAAAAGCCTACCTATTAAGTGACCGAATCTGTTGGCCAAAGAGCTTCAGCTACAATAGCTGCATCTGCAAATAACCTGGGATCAAATTATACAATAACTCTCAGCTCATTAAACTCCTCTGAAGAGATCAAATGACATGGGTGTTAATTTTTAGTGCCGGCTATGGTGTATAACGTATGTCAGCACTTCAGAGCTGCTGTAGCTCTCAGCCTGCATAGCCCCATGCCCAGGGGTGGCCCTGGCCAGGATGAAGCTGCCTCCACGGGTACCACTGATGCTGAGGGAGCAAATACAAGGGTAGGTGGACCTTCTCAAATGCTTAGCTTTCAAGGCATGATGAAGCTGTGACATTTATATTTCAATATAATGTGTCAAGAACACAGTTTCAGCTAGCGGCAGTCACTTCCCAGTGTTTCTGCAGCAGCATTAAGACCAGTGAAGGCTGCAGAGGCCACCAGTCGGGCAGCCACCTGTAGCTGAGCTCTGTGCCATAGTGAGTGCATGAGCACCAGATTCATAGTTAGATTGAGCACATCCTCAGGAACTAAGCTAGATGTGTATTCCTAATTGCAGAACTAAACCTCCAACATTATGTGGCAAAAGGAAATTAAAACGAGGCTGCCACCACCATAGCAAAGGCTAAAAGGCAGATATAACTATGATTTTTGTCCATAGTTCTTGCTTAATATTTTTATCCAGATGCCCTGGGTCATTGCTTTAGAGGAATAATTTTGAATCCTGTGAAAAGACAGCTCTCCTGTCTCTTCCGTCATCCTCAAGTTGGCATTTTCCTGGGCTTTCTGCTGCAAAGAGATTCCCAATATCAGTGTGTGATCACAGTTTTGCATATTACTGAACTAAAAGCCATATCCTTCAGGGAATGGCTAATATTGATGAAAGGAATCTTTCTTGGTTGAATAGGCAGAGGTGTTTTTGGTCCAGGAGGACAGTTCTCTAGCTGGGGGATGATACTTCTGTAGTTTAGGTCATAACTGCCTGCATCACCTACAAAAGCATTTGAAACATCACCTCAGTGGAGATAAGTCTGAGATACTGTTCTCCTTCCTTCATGCGTGCCTAGCTGTTGTGCTATTTCCCATTTTATTGAAGGAGATATTAATAGAAACCATCAGTAATACTTTTCATGTTTCTCTTCTGTGAGACAGCTACAGGCAACAGCAAGGTAGTCAATATAGATACTTTTGAACAGAGTTAATTCAGTTCTAATCCCCATTAAACAGATAGTGGTATGTAAGTCAGGTAATAAAAAAGACAAGTTGTCTGAAATGCTACCAGTGGGAGGGATGGGCCCCTGGGAGCCTAAGAATTAAAAAATGAGAAAGATAACTCTGTAAAATTCCCACAGCAGAAAAGAGGGACCTACAGCAGTCTTTAAATGCTTCTATGTATGTCCAAAGAGAGCTCTGCAAATAATTTCTCTCTGCACTTTAAGGGCCTGACTACAGAAGTAAAAACCCAAGACAGACTGATTGGATTAGGCTTTTCAATACCATAGTTTAGTTCATATAATGTTTTAATTAAGCCAGCTACCCAGAGATGACACCAGGCCTCTGTTTGTGGTTGTACTACAAAAAAAAAAAGAGCATAAACAAAATATAGTTTACAATAAAGATTTTCCTCTTTCAGCTTTTTCAGTGGTTTTGGCTGATACACACAGCCAACCTTCTCCATTTATACACCATCATCTCCAAACACAGGCACCATTCCCTAAGTCACAGGAACAACCACTTACATACAGATAATGAAAAAAATATTCCCTTATATATTAATGATCATAGTTACTTTTATAAAGGAAAAGCATTAACAAAGCCATTGTCAAAGAACAGAAAACCCACTCTGGGATCAACTTGAGCTGATCTAGCAAAGGTGAATGCACAATGAAAAATCCCTGAAAGCTCCCACCCTTCAGCTTTTACCTCAGAATACATGTGACACAAACTAATACTGCAAAATGAAGTGACACACACCTTATGCAAAATCCTGCCTTTGTGGCATGGTGCAAACCCTGTGTGCACACATGGGCTATTTCTATACCAGAAATACTGTCACCTGAATACTGTTTCTTAACGGTTAGTGATTTAGATGAGAACTGCTCTGCAGCATTTGTTAAGAACACTTTGATGTTTGTGATGTACTGCCAATGTATTTCCAACAGTACTTACACTTGCTACTTCTAGAAAAATCTTGAATTTAACTGCACATTCTTGGTAAAAGGATAGAAAGTGTTCTTTGATGACATAAACCAATTGACAAGTGGCTTTAAAAGACTAGAGTGAAAGAAAATGAATTTACAAGGAACAAACAACTGCACCTGTCAGATAACACACAAAAAGGCAAAAGTTTACATAAAACAGAAACAAAAAAATTGGGAAAAGACACATTAATTACAGTGAAACAGTCAATATTAGTCAAGAATATGAATAGTATATGAAGATTGTGTAAAACAGTGGAACGGATGCACAGAAGTCAAAAGAAAGGGCCTCTCTCATCCTGCTACAGGGAAAAGCACACACATGTAATGGCTCATGCCTCTTGCTTTCTGGAATGTGAGAGGCAGATTTGGATTTTGATTTTACTTGCTTTTTTTTCCCCCTTAAGCACTCTTCTGGTGACAAAATCGGGAATTCATCAGGGTTATTTCCAAAAGAAAAGCAACATCAGACATTAAAAGGAAAGTTGGAAGTCTCATGTTCAGATTGAAGTCTCCATCTCTTTCAAGGCTTGAATAGTTTGAACTGCAGAAATAATGTAACAGCAAGATGTGACCATGCATGTTTGGCCTGTATACTGGTTCTTCCCTTCTTCATTCTATGTGGCCTGGTGAGCTGTAACAGTCTCTCTGAGCCAGTAAACAACACACACAATAACTTGTAAGATCACCTCACCTCTGTAAAAAATCTCAGCAGAGGGACACTCCTCTGCTGGTAGGAGCCAGCAGAGCTGCTAACCCAGAGCCTTCTTGTTCAGCCTTGTCAAATTGTGATTGCTTTTTTGGGGAGGAGAGCAAAGAGGAGACATGACCTCAGACTTCCCTCCTATGTGTTTTTAACTCACAACAAATTAGCTTGGACGCAGGAGGAACCACAGCTGCATCAGCATGATCTGTGTGTATTTTGAGGCTGATTAACCAGTCTAGCTCCCTGGTGAAAAACAGACTCTCGTATGGGTTTGGTACCTGACAAAGACGAGCTCATCGTTGATCTGATGGAGCTGCACAGAAAAGTACCTTCCCTTTCCACCACCCCTCTGGATTTCCCTTTGTGTTACTCACCGGTACTGCTCTGGATGGTCCTCACTGTGGTGGTTGTACGTGGGGGAGATGAAGACCGCAATGATATACACTCATCATCCTGGGAACAGCCTTTCTCAATGGCTCTGACATAGCTGTGGCTCCTCATGCGGAAGCATCCTGGCATAGGCAGATCCAGTGCTTCCACTGCCTGAGACTCGAGTTCACTGAACACTGACTCACAGACGGATTCAAACTGACCGTTCACCTCCATCTCACTCACCTGCAGAAAAAAAACAGGCATGTTCAGTACATCCAATATATGGATACCACAAACTACCTGGTACAAACCCATGCTACAGTGGCAGGATGGCCAACATCTGTTAGAAGATCCCTTTGCTCATGAAGAGAAGTGAATGGCACATAAACACATCCCACAGTACAAAGCAATAATTGTAAGAAGAAAAAACAGTGTACAAAAGGCAGAGGCACTGGGCGGAGATTCAGCGGAGTTAGGACTCTTGACTCCTGCTGAAACTGAGTGGGAAACTAGGAACCCTCATAGCCGCGTCTGGTTTATGTCACCCTACACCCATAGCAGAGATTGAAAAATCACATTTTCTTTGTGGAGCGAGGAAAAAACCAAAAACGTCGGCTTAACCTCAGTACACAATCGATGCAACCCACAGGCAATCACAGTGCTAAACCTGCGCGACAAACAAACAGCTGGGAAGGGGAGGTTGATAGGGGAACTAGCCTTGCTGCAGGGGAAAGATGTTTGTATAACTACCTACATCTGTGGCTGAGAGCAAGACATAGGGGAATTCTTAGACCCTTTGTGGAACAGACACTAGGTGGTGACAAAGACTTATACTCATGCAGGTTGAAGAACACTAAAGAGCATGTGGCCTTGCTGCAGGTCTTACGAACCTGGAAACCATTTACCTTGACTTAATTAGCAATGGATGTTCATGTTTCTAAACTGAGAATTGAGTCCTGAGTTTGGCATTAAAGCACAATAATTATCACTCTAAGAAACATGCAGATGGAAACCATCACTTGAGGACTTCGTTTGTTTTCAAGCACGCAAAAAGCCAAGGTAGCAGGAGAAGATAAGGCTATGTTAGGGTGGTAGGAAAATAAAAGCCATCAGAAATTCTTTTCAGGACAAATGTTACCAAGAAAAATGTTTTGCTGAGTCTTTGTGCACATAACTGAATAATCTCAATTTATAGAACAAATTTTTTTTCCAAGGGGAACTATTTAAAAGAGCACGTAAGAGTAGTAGGTAGTACATCATAAAGAACAATCTTACTATGGCAGAGAATATTCAGTCCTCAAATAAATATCTCTGAATTAATGCTTTTAAAAACCAAAAACCCAACTTCTACACATTGGTAAATGATAATTACTCCTTGGCTGACAGCTTTGTATAAGAGTTAGGTGTCCAGCTAAATAAGGAACCTAATCTAATGTTCATGCAGTTGCCTCTGAGACCTGAATTTCAGTGCCGTGTTCTCCTAGATACATCCTGACCCTCCTTCTAGAGCATCAGCCCACATCCTATGCAAAGTACCTCACTACAAAATACACAGGTGAATGCTCTGAATCTGAATGTCTAAATATAGTAAATTAAATTAATATAGAAATTAAAACCACAGCTTCATATTGAATGGCACAGCTATTTGTTATGGCCACAGCTGAAGTCCTGGTATCACTGATATCATGCACTTTTTTGTGACATTGCAATGACTTGATATGCCAGTCATATGAGGCCAGTATCTGGCACCATCAATCCTGCCTGCTGCACTTCTGGACTAGTGTAAGAAAGTTCTTTCATCCAAGTGATTTACCCAAATGCTACACTTAAGCAAACAAGTCAAAAATCATACCAAGTAGCTACAGGATTTAGCAGATGAACTAACTACTGGCCCACTGCTCTGTGGCACTTTTGCGCTTCCTTCAGATCTGTGCCTTATGAATTCAACTGTACAAGCATGCTGAATGCAAGAACAGACTATTTTATGACATTAAAACTCATAAACTGAATGTGTCACAGTGGACATCATTTTTCTTCTAGTTTATAATGAGCAAGAAGATGTCTTACATGATTTCAGGGCAACAATACAGACAGATCTTTGCACTTAAGATATATACTGTAATATTTGTACCATATAGGTAAAAAGTTCAGAGGTGTACTAGGTTAAGAATGTATAAAATAGCATAAAGAAAGCTCTAAAGTTTGTAATAAAATTCTGGTATTGTGAAATACAAACAATTAAGGACTTAATTTTCCTTTTGCATCTCACTCAACATATGAATCTTTATTTTCTGGGCATTCAAAAATTTTTGATTGGAGGCACTAAGCAGAAGATCCTTAAGAGAACCCTGTTTAAAGACACTGTTAGTGAAACCTGCTCCTGGAAAAGAAAATTAAAAGTTAGACTTCTCCTTCAAAGGAACTGCAAGCTGTGCCATTCAACCCTTTGCAAAGAGCAGGTTGTAGCACAATCAAGTGTTCCATTCTTATAAACGCTCCCGTTTCCCTAAAACATGTTATGAAAATCTGTGGTGTGGGATGGCCTGATTCCATCTGAAGCCAAATCCAGTTTCTCCTATTGCAAGTGTTCAATCAGCGTCCAGTGTGACAGCTGCTCTCTAGGCTGCCACAGGTGCGTGCCACCCACCTGACTGATGGTGCTCATGGCTCTCATGTAGCTCTCGTTGCGGGAGCGGAACTTGGGGGATGTCAGCAGCCCTGCAGGGTCCAGGCTGTCAAGGCTCCTGTTGATGGAGACTTCGCTCACTGCCCTCAGGTAACTGTGGCTCCGAATCTGAAGCTTGGGTGAGTGTTCACTGGATATCCTGTGAGTTTTGAGGAGTGGAGGGGAAGAAAAAGAAAGAAAAAAGTATTTCATCAAATCCAAATAGCCTCACCAGGATTAAGAATAACCAGGTGTTTTTCACTGGAGAAGTATGACATGAACAAGTCACTACACTGTCCTTGTATATTTACAAAATAAGGATAATGTCAGTACTTAGATTATCCAACCCTTTTATTTGTGGGAGGAAGAGAGAAGGTTTTCTTTTCATGTTTTTGCAAACGTGTCTAAGCAGAATGGCAAAATCACTTCCACTTTGTTTACTGACAGCAGCATGGAACAATTTTGCACTGTACTGATCGTGACACCAACCGGCTCCAGCCAGCCCCCCACTACGTGGGACTTTTGAAGTGACAACACTGAAATGACTTCATGTGTTGATTTTAAAAGAGGAAGAGGAGCCATTTCGATGAATGCAGCAGAGAAAGCCTTGTGTCTTTACAGAGCTCAAAGCAGCAACCACCAAGATCAGCTGGGGAAGGTGGTAAAGAAAGAAGAGGCCTGATAGTAAGATTGGCTGGATGACCCTAAACTTATCATGTGGACGTCCACTTCTTGAAATGCTGCTGGTGGTGTAATTCTGACACATACTCATGTATGGACCCATGTAACAGGGCTGCTTCCCACAGAACTTTCAAGGGTGTACAAGCCAACAGTCAAGGCAGATCATACAAAACATACAAATACACTCATAGTATATCTTAACCTGGAAAATCATTCCAAGAACTCAGGGCATATGGTAAGGTTTGGTATGCTTTAGATTTTATTTTAATCATGGGTTAAGCTGCAAGCTAACAAAATATAGGTTAGGGAAGTAGCTTTACATGATGATGTCAAATAAGAAGTTTAAAAGCCACAGTTGTGTTTCTGAAGTAATAACTTTGCCTATATCTTCAATACAATTGACAGAGGAGATGGACAAGTAATCAAAAACAAACAGCAACCCTGTTCCCTCCCTCCAGGAATGTGTACTCCTGCTGTACACCTGCCATATGTGCTTAGAGTCAGCTAGCAAAGGTTATAGTGTGTAGAAACAGTCCACCTGCAAGATTTTTTATCCTCTGAACATGCTGGCTAAGTGCTGTCTTTACAATCCGAGACATTCTATTAGAAACTGAATCACAAAAAGTGATCCATGTCATACCTCCCATGAAATACAATTTATTTGGGGGATATTTCTTTTGAAACAAGTATTGAAAGGGTGGTTCTTCAAGATATTTTTGGAATTTTTAAATATTCTCCAAGTATTGCAAAGCAAGCTAATTAAAATATTAACTAAATTTTCCATTTTAAAGTGTAAATATCACATAGATGTTTACAGATATATGACAGAAAAATCTGTAACATAATTACAGACTTCATCTTGGTCCCCTAGTTTTTAGAAATACATACACAGCTGACCTGCAAGTAGAGAATCCATTTTATGTTTAATTTCTCAAGCATTTGCAGATATTTTGTATTCACGTATCTAATGATGGTAATTAGTAAGAGGAATTTCCCAGTGGCATGCACAATTCTGTTAATTGTCAATGTATTTTGGGAGGACAATTCCATTGTGTAATCGCACACCTAAGTGGTACAGAAACTGGGTCGGTTTCTGAATGTTACAATACTGTAATAAAATCTAGGCCATCTCTACAATACCATATTCTCTGGCTGCAAATCACTTGCCTAATAAAGATACATAAACTTATGCTAATTACTCAATAATCCTGTCACAAGATGAAGATAAAGCCTTTGCTTGCCATTTTCACTGTGCATATGGTGCAATACAGTAGCCAGATTCACACAGTTTGACTCCTTATACCACTTGTTTCCTTATGACCAAAGCAGAAGATTTTTAGACATCATAATTTATGGTGTCCGAAAGACTTCAAAAAAGGCAGAGAAAATGATGAAAAGGCAATTGTTACTAATGGTTATCTACAACATTCTGGTAACTAACACTAACCATGCAATTCTTGGGAAAAAAATTCTTGCCTGCTATTGGATTAAAAAAAATAATTAAAAATAATAAATATAAAATAGAATGAATAATTCAACAGATGTAAGTTTTCTGATGCACGTAAGCTACTTCACCATGCTGCAGATCTGCAAACTCATCAGTACTGCCTGAAATGCATTTCCTAAATTAATTCAAAACGTATTTTATGAATATGTTGTGAAAAGAGTTTGCTGCCAGTATGTGACATGCAAAATTCAAATGTGCTTGATTAGCTGCCAGTTAGTAAATACGTCACCTGGGGCTTGTTGCTGTTCACTAATTAGCTGAGCTTGCAAGAAGACTGCAGCACATCACAAAACTCTATGCACAGATATTGCCAGAGAGAAATCTGCAAGTGCTGAGGCAGGTGTCCTTTAAAGACTGGAACCAATATAACAAGATCCAAGTATCCATACCAAGATTTTGCTGTGGCAGCCAGAGTAAAGATCGTATCAGAGGCTCATGGAAGTGTCATGGAAAGCCACCATGTAGCCACCAAAAGTATAGTAATTAATTTTCTGTATGCATTAATGTTGCATAATATTTTCCCAACTCTGCTTGAAACAAGGGCATTTATCCATAAGTGTTTCCCAGGTGTTTCAGATGTAGATGGACAGAACAGCTGCTTTCTTTTTCTTTTTGTTCCTGACTATATGACTGGCCAGTTTGGCACAAATCCAGAACCGTATTTTACAGGTGACTACTTATCCTAGTTTGTGCATATCTCCCATCTGTTGTAGAAATCAGACTAGGCTATTGGCTGCTGTTGAAGAAGGTGGCTCCTTGCTTACTGATTGCTATGATCTCTGTTTCACTAGATGTAGTGATGGGGAAAAGAAGAAAAATAAAAAGGATTTAAACATAGAGAAAGAAACATCTGAAGGTTTATAGCTGCGTAATAAATTATCCCTGTGTTCTGCAGTAAAGTTTGATGAACAGCTGAAATGCCACTGGAAATTTTGATAATATTCCATTTAGGAATAAATCTCACTAGGTATGATGCACAACTTATTTTCTCAGAGTTACTATTATAAGTAACCCCTAAATTAAAATACTGTTTTCTTCCTTAAGGGTTCAAGTCTATCTCTTACTTATCCTGCATTACCGAAACTTCTGTTTGGACCCTTATAATTTCCACAGCTAAGTAAAACAAGTAAGGAACTGAGACTTTGAGACAAGTTTTTGGCTCCATTCACTGCACTGGGTTTATTAATTGGCAGAAGGGGGATGTGAATTATTAAAGTTCTTAAACAATCTCCTCAAGTATGCTCCATCATTTCTGTGCTACAGTGTCTGCTAGTGTGATATGGGACAAGTGCTGTAGGGTGTCCTGTACTCAGAGCTTGAGCCCTTTCAGGGAGGCTTATATACAGCTCATCGTTACTGTTGGGGTAAAAGAGAGATTTTGCCTGGGAGGCTTCTAGACCCTTGTGAATACACAATGCGATGATGTTAGATGAAGGTGCACTCATGGAGCTTGAAGCATGCTTTGGGGTTGGGTTGTCCCCAAAGACAGCATGTTGTACTAACAAATGGCAGGTCCCCAAACCAGCTGCACCATTCTTTTCCCCCGTACTACTGCGTTTGCCCCAGGCCTCACTGCAGAGGATGGGAGCATAGCCATAACAGCAGCATGCTGATATCACACAGCGGGAGAGGTGCAGCACTACTGGATATGCTTCCCAAAAAACAGCAAGAGGCATCAGGAGAAGATGAGGGCTTTGGGTTTCTGCTGTTCTGCTGATTGCCATTGTAGGTTTCCCAAGGGGATTGTCCAGAGAAACCAGCCCTAAGCTGAGATGGGTGGAAAGGGAGTCTGCTGAATCCCAGCGGATAAATAAATGCTCCTCTGGGTAGAGAAAGGCAAGTATCTCTGATCTACACTGTGCCTCGGGGAAGACCAAGGCAAAACTGTACAGAAAGTCTGTGAGGGGCTCTAAAGGCAGGACAGTGTTCATTGAACTTGATATCATGTTCCAGTGAAGCATTTAGAACAGAATATCATGTAGGTGTGTAAAGGAAATCTTTGCATACTGCACTGCTCTGTACATTTCAGACACACTGAGGCTGATTCTTCTTTTCATTCAAATAGAGAAATGAAAATATATAAAACATGCACATCTAATCACCTTACCACTGTTGCAACACACATGTTAAGAAATATTTTTAACCACTGTTACAGGTATGTTTTTGTTTACATAATATTAACATATTTATACTATTAATTCAGAAGGAAACACATTCTGGTCTCTCATTTATTTGACTAATTGCAGAGTAAGGAGTTGGTCAGCATAGGCAGGCATGAGACAAGCTAGACTCAGCTGCTTTGCCCTGGTTTGTACAGGGAAGTCTGAGACAGAGGCGGGAAATAGCCTGATGCCCTACTCAGGTGATGATCCAGGATCAATGAACAGGGAAGGAAAGCTGTACACTGTCTTTATATACTGCCTTTTAATTTCTGACTTGTATATGTTGACCAAAATTTAGCTTCTTCAAATATATATATGACTGATGATCACATGAGTGAATATACACACAGTTAATGAAAAACTCAACATGAGCTGGCAATGTGCACTCGCAGAACAGATAACCAACCAAATCCCGGGCTGCATCAAAAGGAGCATAGCCAGCAGGTCAAAGGAGGTGATTCTTCCTGCCTAATCTGCTCTTGTGAGACCCCACCTGGAGTACTGCGTACAGTTCTGGTGTTCCCAACATATGAAGGGCATGGAACTGTCGAAGCAAGTCCAGAGGAGGGCCACAAAGTTGATAAGAGTACCTAAGAGGACCGGAGCACCTCCCCTCTGAAAACAGGCTGAGAAAGTTGGGGCTGTTCAGCCTGGAGAGGAGAAAGTTACATGAAGACTTCCTTCCAGTATCTGAAGGAGGCCCACAGGGAAGCCAAAGAGAGACTCTTCATCAGGAACTGTAGTAATTGGACAAGGAGTAAAATGGGTACAAATTAAAAGAGGGAGAGGTTGCCCGGAGAGGTTGTGGATGCCCCAGTCCTGGCAGTGTTCAAAACCAGGTTGGATAGGGCCTTGAGCAACCTGGTCTAGTGGGAGGGGGGACTAGATGATCTTTAAGGTCCATTCCAAGCCCTCAACATTCTATGATTCTGTATCAAATGGTTCAAAATACAGTGTTAGCAATTAACACTGAAATAACTTTGAATATATTCCTTGAAGAGTTCCTTTGCCTTCAAAATGTCTTTCAAATGACAAAGAGAAGACAAGCAACAGGGATTTACAAGAGGAGGCAAATTTACTTTCAAATATTTAATTTTAATTTAGGAATGCACAATTTATTACATTTCATTTCTTAATGAAAAAAGAAAAAGCCAAGATTGACGATGCCTGCTTTTTTCCCCCCTTTAGGACAAATACAATATAAATAGGTAGTCCAAAGACTGTACTGTCTTCTGAAAGTTCAGCATTCAGAATCACAGCACAAAGTGCAGTGTTGTGCCAGATGGGTACTGTGCTCTGCCAACAGAAAATGACAAAGCAGAAAAAAGTGGAAGTCCAGAAAAATGTTCTGAATGCTTCTGTAAGTCAGGAGTATGCTAAAATTTGCCTTCAAAGAGAAAGCCCCCAAAATTACACCACACACAACCCGAAACCAAGAAAAAATAAACTTGAATGTCACCACTACTATTAAGTATCTCAGCTCTCGGTTTTGCAGCCTACAACAGACAGCTTAATTGCTTGGAAATTAATTATCCTTGGCTGAATCTCCTACCTCTAGTGTGACTGGTGAGTACATCCAAGGTACATTTTTGTGCTTAATTTTATTTGCATTTTAGTGTTGTTAGAAGGTAGAATAATCCAGTGCAGCCTGACACAAGCAAACACTGAAGGACATCAGTGAGGAAAATGCACAGAACAAAGTTAGTGGGGTGTATCTGCCTGATCCTGGCCATGACACAGATCACCAGGCTGGGTTCATTTGTTCATTTTGGCATCTATGTTCTGCTGCTTTTTTGGTGCGGTGAACACAGAGCTGTCATGCTACTGAATGAGACAAAGGCAGCACGCAAACAGTTTTAAGCATTCTCCTGCCCCATGTCCCATTCCCAAGACTTTTCCAGGTTTGAAGATCTTCTGTGTTCTTGTTTATAAATAAGTGAACATCCTCATGGGGATTTCCCACCTTGAAGAAAAAAAAAAAAGAAGCTCCAGTAAAACATCTCCCCAAGTCCTTAGTGTGCTGCTGAAGGGTCAATTGTGAGAAAGAAAAATCTAAAACTTGGAGACATCCAGAAAAAGCTCATTTGCTGAAGAGCAATTAAATGTAATCAGCACAAAAATGGTGTTTGCTTCCTTTTGTACTATAAAAGATTCTACTAACAGACTACAAATCATCCTCTCTGCATGGACCAGCCAATACATTACATAAGACTGCATGGACAAGCCTGTGACACAAGTTTTTTTCCCATGGTGAGAAGAGGCAGAAATTGCAGTATGGTGTATTTGCCTCTGTCTGATTTTTCAGATTCTAGTAGGGCTATAGAGGAGGGCATTTAAAAAGAAAAAGGAATAACCCAGAAGTCCCCACAGTGTAGTGTCACACATCTTTCTAATATGTCTACCTCCAGCTGTTGTGCAGTTTTTGAGTAAGCACATGGTGTCCTGCCAGAGAGCTCCTGTTTGTTTGACTGAGGGCAGCAGGAACTGGATCAATGTTTTTTGGCAGCAAATGTTTCTAAGAAGACCCATCCCTTTTAAAAACCTCCATGTCTGACTAGTGCCAGAATCCATCATGAGACCACTTCTCTGTGATTTTGTTAAAAACCTGCTTTCCTCTCAAAGGACACAGAAGATTTGGGTTGGTTTATTTTTTTCTTTTTGGGATGTGGAGGTATTGAGATTGTATGACTTTGTTTCAAGAGCAATCTTCCTTTATTAAAATATTAGCAAACAAAAATGACTACTGTATGTGAATTCACATATACATTAGAACAAAGCTTTCCTTTTATCTCAAAGATCAGGTACTTTGTACAACCAAAAAAACCCAGGCTAATGAATTTAAGGAACATTTCACTTGTAACTGACATACTGTATTTTTTCCTTACTTTCTAGACATGATGAGAGAGTAGAGCACAGCACGAATGTAGCACATATGCAATTGAATTGGCAAGAAAAACAGATGGAAGATGATGCAGACAGACATTATACAATTATCTTTTATCAGAAATCTGGTCTACATGCTGATTCCGATTCCCATGTGCGGGTGTGTGTGTGGGAATACTTGTGAGCGCTTTTCTCTTCCATCCTGGAGAGTGAAAAGAGATGCTGGAAGGTAGAAACAGTTCAACTCCTATGAACCAGCTCAACTCAGCGATGACAGGGTAAGCTGCTTCTTTATAAAACCACACACTTTTTGCTTACACTAGAAGGCAAATCCACCCTATATTGTCACATGAACCAGGGTAAGATATAGCATAGTTGAGAGCATCCAGCTTGAGAAGCATAGCTCTCCTCTCAGAAGACCATTCAAGGAAAGATGTGGACCTTAATATCCCTCTCTTGCAAATCTTACTGAGTACATGTTCTAAGGGGCTTTTGGAGGTTCATGCTGGAGGAAAAGCTGTCTGGGCCTAGACCAAATGCATGACACAAGACTCTTGCCTTTTTCAGCACAACTCCTTTTTCGGTTGGCACTAATAACCCCAGGAACCAGTGCCACTCAGCACAGAGAGATCTATTTCCCAAAGATGGAAAAGCTCTTGCTTTTTATCAAATATATAGAACTAAGAATGTATGCTGCCTGAGGAGGTCAGCCACGTCCACAGCCCTGCCTGGAGCCCTGTGGACCCTGTTGGGGTGAGGATGAATCCCTGGCTGTTTTCTCTATTAAAGTCCTCCACTTCTGCTTTGATGAACTCTTTCTTTGCCAGCACAAAAGTCATACAGTCTTTCATCCAGAAGCCATTTCTTCAGCTCTACTCGTCAATGTTAGGATCATCTATCTGATCCCACATCGCTTTGCATTCTTGGTTACTTCAGTGCCACTTCTCACTAGCAAAACTCAAAAGTCATCCCCAGTTGGCTCAGAAGAAATGCTTATCTAATAACTAAAGCATTTTGATCTGCTGATCAGCAACCTGCAAGCACATGTCTGAGGGCAAGCCCTCCAAGAAGAAGGGAAGGAGATTACACCAGGTCCACTCAGACACAGCGTTCGATGTGGGACACACCATTTCCATACTGTAGCTATTATCACGCTAGTGACATACATAATTGTGGTCAAATCACGTGCTTTTCCTTCTCTCTGGTGTCTGGTGTAAACACACTCAAAACATCCTCATGCACACCTGTAGATTTGCACTTCCTTCCTTGCTTTCATGATAAACAGTTAGTCTCTCTTAGTCTGTATTAATAGTAAGCTTACTCCAACTCAGAATACTGACAGGCAGCTTTTTTTTCTGTTTTACCTCAGAGTATCTAGGATCACAGAATCATAGAATTGTTTGGGTTGGAAGGGATCTTATAGCACAACTAGTTCCAAGCCCCTTGCCATGGGCAGGGACAGCTTCCACTAGACCAGGCAGCTCAGAGTTTCATCCATCCTGGCCTTGAACACTTCCAGAGATGGGGCATTCACAGCTTCTCTGGGCAACGTATTCCAGTGTCTCACTATCCTAATAGGAAAGAATTTCTTCCTAATGTCTAACCTAAACCTACCCTCTTTCAGTTTAAAGCCGTTCCCCTTGTCCTATCACTATGTGCACTGGTAAAAAGTCCCTCCAGCTATCTTGTAGGCCCACTTTAGGTCCTAGAGGGCTGCTTTAAGATATTCCCTGTTGCAGTCCTTGTAAAATCACAGTCTCCACAAGCTTGGATTCCACTTACTTAGCTTAATTTTCAGGTCTCTCTCATTCATACATTAAAAGTTTGATTAATTCTGCGAGTGGGAACACCAAAGAATTACAGCTCTCTGCCAAACCGCAAGAGGAAGGCAGTTACTTTTCAGGAATGACACCTGGCTGTGTGCTGGGCTGGCAGCACACCCAGCCCTGCCCGCTTAGCACCAGGATTTATGCAGGAGCTCTGGCTTGCTCCTGGGAGTGGGAGGATAGCACTACAGCTCAGCTAAAAACCATCTTCTGGGCAGACCTCCCGTAACTGAAAGGTCCTCCCGTGCTACTTCAAGTTACAGTATTGGGCAGTATTTACCTACAAATAAGGTTTTCTAGGTAAATACTGTGATAGTATTTGCTCCATTGAATGTCGCTGCAGTAGTTATTTAAAGAGCAATTTTTTTCTGAAAACTTGGAATGCATTTTCAGTATTCAGTGTCCTCAGCTCCACAGGTCCTCCTGGGCTTGAAACCAGGTAATGATCACCCACACACTGCATGGCCATGAGCCTGCAAGCCTTGTCATGTATCTGCTTTTGAGTCACCTAGTTCAGAAAAACATTTCCAAACAGGTTAGATATGCATAAATGTCTCCTAGTGAGATTAGGAACACAGCTCAATTTTGCAAGTCAACAAAGTTACTCCAAAACCTTCATATACATAAGCAGCCACCTGCACTTTCCAAAAAATGCATTTTACACATGCAGCAATTTTTCACTTCCTATTCAGTTTTCTGACATTTAAAAACTTTCAGTTACCTTCTAAAGGAAAAAAAACCCAGCAAACCCAGCAGATTCAACACCATCTGTACAGATGTGCAACACAAGCCAAACTACTGGAGAAACTGAAAAGCAAGCACATTTTAAAGCAATGAGGAGGGTAGGCTAGTAACCCTTCAAGGGAGAAGGAAAAAATTCCAAATCCAACTAAGTTAAGGGGCTGAACTCACCTTCTTACACCTCTGAGTAACAGCCCTACTCCAAATGACAGTTTGAGACAGCAAGATTCAACACAGGGCAAAGCATGCTACCTAACAAATACTGTATCTCATCTGTTGTGGGCACACATTATTTCCTGATAACACTTGCAAACTGTAGACCTGGAGTGTAATATGTGCTGGTGGTGACCATTGATTTTCTCTCCTCTTCTCTCTTGATCTTTTGAAAGATCATATGTGCATTCTTATCAAGTGGCTACTTCACTATCCTCTGTTTTAACTGGCTTGTATTTGAAGAATACAAAGTAGTTAAAAATGCCTAAAGAAACCTGCTATTTCTCCTTTTATAAGCAAGTACTTCTCACTTACTACATTTTGCTTCCCTGCAGACACTTGGAAGATGGTGACTTGAAATAGGATCCAGTTACTCCTGACAGCATTGAGGACTGGGGGGCAGGGGTGTGATAAGACAGAGCAATGAGCTCCTCGGTAACTCTACAGCCAGTTTCTTGAGGTGTGTCTGGGTAAGTATAGCTTGGAGCTCAGATATGACTTGCAGCCGTCTCTTCCTGATAAAAAAAGCAAAGGTTTTTGGGCAAACTGTTCAGCTGGGAGTCATCACAGACTAAGATAAAACCCTGGAATTTCTCCTGTCATACCAAAAAAGCTGGAAATAGTAACTTTAATTCTATATTTCTATTTAAAGTAATGTCTGGATTGTAAGTAAAATAAAATAAAATAAATAAAAAGATGGTGTGCAGTAGGGTTTCTGGCAACATCTTTACTGATTCTCTGGGCAGCAGTCTGCTGCTCTGGGGGATTTTCCCTTTCCTCACTGATCTTGCACAGCAAAAGCAATACTGCAGGAGCAGGGAGAATTTCTCTCCATGTAACTCTACCAGAGGTATTCCTCAGAGAAAAAGGAGCAGCTACCACTTTCCCTTCAGATGCTTTTACATCAAAAGAAATCCCTCAAAACAGGCCCAACTAATTCCAAAAACCTAGTTATCCATGTGTAATTTAATATTCTCTCTTTCTATTGCAAAGTCTTTCCAGTTTTGTTCTTCAGTAATTACAAAAAGACCTGATTACTATACTAAAATAGAACTTGAGGTGATAACCTGTTATTTCAGGTATAGTGGTCTGGGTAAGGTGTCTTGTCAATGCTCTTATGAACAAGGCCAAAGCACTAAATACCTCAAGGTGGAAATCTGCAGTTGATTTCCATTATGAACATCTTTCTGATAAACAGAAATTTGCTGAAAAGATGGGAAATTTTGCTTAACACACATTCTTAGATTTTCTCTCCCCACCTTAAAAAAACCAAAACACATGCCTTTTGTGTTATAGGCTATATAACACTGGGCCAAACTTGTACGGAATAAATACTGATAAAATAGAGCTAATTTTATTTTGGAGTATGAGAGAACCCAGGAAATGAATGCTTTAAGAAATCTGCATAATAATGCAGAATCCTGCTTTGGTTAAATTTTCCCAAGTCTTTAAAATAAGTATTTTTTAATCCCATGAAACAGAAATACCCTGAAACATTTATTTGAATCTGTGAGTAAAAGAATGGACAATTAGTTATTGTGTCATTCATTAAGCTGTTAGTGTCAAGTGCAATGATTCAGATGGAGACAATGAGAATGTAAAAAATACTTCCAAAGAGTGGATGCTCTTTAGGGTTGAGGAATTCCAAAAGGTATGTGCAGCTCATTTTAGAGGAGGAAAGCCTTAACTCCTGAAAAAGTCAGGTGGCTTCTTCACCTGTAACAGTAGGCATTCTTAAGCATTTCCAAGTATTTATTTGAATTTAATTATCATCCTTGGCATTAAAATATGTGGGCTACTGAATTGGTACACTGCTCTTTTCCAATGAAAAATTAAAGCAAAAAAAGATAAAAAACCCCAGCAATGTTGGATGAAAAAGAAAAAAAAAAAGCCCAAAAGTCTGTGTTTTCACAGTGAAGGGGATAAAGCTAGTTCTTTACAGGTCAGTAGTGTGTTCTCTATCCCACAGTAACCAAAACAACCAACCACTTAATGAATGTATTAAGAAAATTTCCTCCCTTTTTCAGAAGGTGAAGCTGAAGATGGCCTGTCCTGCTCAGAAGATGAAAATACTTGGATATCTATGCCTTTGATTAAAACACTATAACAGAAAAAACCAAATAACAACCCCTCCCCAAACTAACCAACCGAACCAAACCCCCAACTACCCTCTAAATTTTCTTGATAAATACCTTCTACCTGACATTCAAAACCACAGGCAACGGACTGTGGCTCATGGGTTCAGATTTCTGTGGACTGACATTTGCTATGTGACCTGGAGGAGAAGTAACTTAAACTCTCAGCCTCAGAAAACAGGTATGTTAATACTTTCCTACTTGCCTACAGTATGTTAATACTTGCCTCTGTGGCTGTAGGTGGCTTTGTGATGCTGAACTGAAGTCAGCAAACGTAACTGAGGTTCTTTGATGGAACTGAATAGTAGCACTGTATTTTTATTGTATTCCTGGAGGCTAAGGTCACACAACAACTGAAATAATAAACTCCAGCCCCAGAGACTGATATTGTATATAAAGCAGAATAACTGGTTAACAAAGAGTAAAGAATGCTTGGTGTGATGGTCAAAAGGTAGTTTAGAAGAAGTATCATCAATGGTCCACACTGGCCTCCAATAGGGAGGCATGGAGACACACCAACCATAATGCTGCTGCTTCCTTTGAGAACGCACGCAGAATCAGTCTCAAGGAGAAAAGACAACGCAGAAAGAACTGTGCCTCACCAACACCGCCTATGGAGACTTTCCGCGCTGCGGTTTTTAAAACTGGACTTGCCTGTCTTGCATTGGCCTCTTTAGCCATCAGCGCGCTTGCCGCAAGCGTGAGTAGAGCCCTTCCCAAATCTTCGTTTGCAAAGCCTAGCCATGATGATGATGATTTTCTGATTAAAACAATTACTAACTATGGATGGTGATTTATGATATCTCATATCAATGGTTTTGCTGAGGTAAAACAGAACTGTGTGAAAATATCTCAAGTCTATGAAACTTCGGTGAGTATGGAAAAATGCCTAAAATGTCAATTTTAAGCAAAGTGTAATGAAACTTCCAATACTTTCTAAAGCCTCAAAAATTATGAGGGGGGCTGGAATTTTGCTCTGAAGTGGCATAATTTAATTGCATTGTATGAGTAAGCACCCTCTTTCTCAGATGACCTCTTCCTTAAATGGCTGTTGTACTTACAGCAGATATTTTTACTGCTCAGACTTTCTGTCACCTTGATTAGGAAAACAGCAACAATATGATAATGTATTAATCCATTTCTTATTGTCAGGGTGTAGTGGGTTGACCCTGGCCAGACTCCATGGACTCATTAAATCCCTTTCTGCAACGAGGCAGAAGGGAGAGGGGTCATCCACCCACCACCTTTATGGGCAAAAACAGACTCAAAGTGAGACAATACCTAAATTTATTACTAACAGGACAAAAGCTAAGCTAAATAGTGAGGAAAAAACAGTCTTAAAACACACACCACACACACACTTTCCCCCCACCCCTCCTTCTGTCCATGGGAGTTTGTAGTTGGTTGCAGTTGCTGCCGCTTGCGATGCGAGTTCCCCCAACCCTCGGGGTCACTCCTCCATGGGGTGCAGTAAAGGTGAGTCTCTGCACCCCGATGGGCCTCCATGGGTTGCTGGGGGACATTCTGCTTCACCACAGTTTACAGGGGACCACAACTGAGTCCATCTCCTGCTCCATGGGGTCCCTCCCACGGGAAACAGTCTTTAATAGACTTCTCCAAAGTGAATCCACCCCTCAGGCAGCAGTTCTTCCACATCTGCTGTCCCAAGGGCCACAGCTATCACTTGGGTAAAACCTGCTCCAGCATGGGTCTGCCTTTCCACGGGTCCACAGGTCTCCTGCTCCAGCGTGGGTTTGCTTCCCACAGGGTCACAGGTCTCCCTTCAAGCATCCACAGCTCCAGCATGGGCTCCTCCATGGGCTGCAGGGGTTTTAGCTCTGAGTCCTTCCCCTGCTCCATGAGGTGCCTCCTCCCCTGCTTTGCTTCTGCAGTGACCTTGATGTCTGCCTTGTTATCCCATGTTCTCTCTCCCTGGAATTTCTTCTGCGCAACAACCTCCAATTCTTGAATATGTTATCACAGAGGGGTTACTATGATCTGTAATTGGCTTGGCCCTGGCCAGGAACTGGATGTCCCTCCTGGGGCCAAGTGTCATTGGCTCCTATGGGACAGGGGAAGCTTCTAGCAGCTTCTAACAGAAGCCACCTCTGCAGCCCACCCCACTAAAAAAAAAATTCAGCTACAGAAACCCAGGACACAGGGTCATTAGGGCAGAGACCTGTCTAATGACATTTGAACACCAGCATGTCTTTGTGTGCAGGGAGGATGCAACCTTTGAAGGTTTGCTCAGTGTCCCGGGACTTTGACTTCTCCTCTGATGTGCCAGGTAAGGGCCAATTCGTCAATTTTGTGGATATCTACTCCAGCTAAGTAGATAGGGGTTGATGAGAGGCAAAATTAGGTCAAGCATTTCAACTGTAACAGCTTTTTGTTTTCTTGAACTATCCATGAAGGATGTGTCTGTTCTCACTTATTGACACGGACATGCCTGAGCTGCTCATTGCTGTAGGGGCATGCACTGACACATCCAAGGAGATGGAAGAAGCACTAGTCTCCTGCTCAAACCAGTTCCCAATGTGGCACCATTACTAGGCAAACTAAGATGCTTCAAATTCATAATTTTTTCAGTTTAGTATACATCAGAGATAGGCTGTGATAAATTACCTTGTGGAAACACAGGAATGCAGTAGAACTGAGTCGACCATCATTACCTGTCTGCTACTGGGAATCATTACAATCTAATGTACAGAAGGGACTGGGAAAGCTTGAGAAGACTGTAGAGAGGTGACCTTGAAAAACCGAAAGGCTGGTCACAGAACAGTCACGGATGTGTACACAGAGACACCACTGATTACCAACCGGGCAGGGAGCTGGAGAATGCTAGCCTGAAAAAGTAAGTTCCAAGTCGCTAAACTAATGGACTAATTCCTTGAGATGGTAATAAAGAGTCCCACTAACTCTCACTGGAGCCAGCCAGCCACTAGAGGGAGGAATGATCTAGTGCTGCCAATGATTGCTATCTAATATGCTTCTGCAATTCATTATGTTTTTCTTATGGCACATCTCATGAGACTGGCAAAACCTTTCCAGTCAAAGGAAAAAAAGACGTTGTGCTTTCACAGTAGGTGAAGAAAGCACACAAACACAAAGTTCAAGGACTCAAGAAACAGAAAGCACATAAAAAGAGAATCTTCACATCTACTGTTTCTTCGAATATATTCTGATTTTTATAGGCCGGATTGATTGTGGACCTGATTTTCAATTAATTAGGATTCATAAGGCAATTTACTTTCATAGCATTCAGCATATCATTACAAAAATTGTAGGACTGAAAGCTTCTTTCTGTGCCTTTTGTTATTCAAAGTATTTTTCTTGGTGACTAGAAAGGTCAGGTCAGTACTGGGGCTAAAAAAGAAATTTTCCTTCTGTACAGAAACCAGCAACTTGTAAAACTGTAACTTCCATATCCTTTAAGAATAAAGCTACTAGTAAGTAGAAACCAAAGAAAAGTCCAACACAATAACCCTCCCAGTGGCTGCATTACTAATCTTGCTCTTTTCACTACAGATTACTGTGCTAAATATCCATTTCTAGCAGGAAGGAAGCAATTCGGATATGTGAAACAGGTTTTTGTGTGTAGAGCTATTTGCTAGTCCCTGATAAGGAGATATTCAGTAACAGGAAAATACTAAATAAAATTAAAAAGTTGGCTTTATCTGAAGAAAAGCAAGTAATTAATGACATAGGTAATTGCTAGATGTTTAGCAGGTCAAGTCTTATTTTGCTGAAAGTCTATCAATGGAAAAGTCTGAATCACATTTTTTTCCTCAACTTAGACAAATTCTGCTTAAGTTTGCATGCCCCGTTCTGCCCTCCCAAACAGGAGAAAGCCAAGCTTACACTCAACAGAAAAAAATTCTTCATAAAAAGGCTGTGAAAAGCTTATGGATCATCTCTGTTTTGAGTGCACTAAGAGCTTGTGATATAAGTAGAAAACGGCTCCTCCACTACCTCTTGTGGATTTTACTGTCCCTGGCTTCTAGTGGGCAGTTAGGCTGCCATCAGTGCAGAACCACGGGTGCTGCTGTCTATCCACTCCAAAGAAGAGAAATCAGGAGACAATAAGAGAGAAAAATGTTTCCTGCAGCCTTCCATATGACTTTTTATCAGAAAATTCACAGGTTTTCCAGGAATAGGCATGCACAGAGCATACAGTGGGAACCCTCTCCATTCAACCAGACTGTGGTTTTCAATTGGTGTGCTTGCTTCTCTGCGCAGCACACACCATGGCAGCTCAGGCTCTGAAAAGTACTAAAATAACTTTCCCTAGCTCTGAAGGCCTTCCCTACAGAAAAAAAATAAATTAAAAAAGGCATTTTAAGATTTCCTTCTGCTACAGTGTGAAGGGTAACAAATACAGAGAAAATTTATAGAGAAGTGAGTGGGAAGCTGTGCGTTAGTGTATGTAGGCAAGGCGCAGAGGGGAGAGGAGAGGTACGACTAACTGACAAGCAGCATGCCCCTATCCACCATGCCTATCCACCTCTAGGATATATGTTAGCAAGGGGTGTGGGCTGCACAGTGGTAAGAGACAGGGAGGTCTGTCAAGTTACGAGAAGATCATACCTATGAATTTCAATACACACAGCAAAATGCAACATGGCTTGCTGTTACTCCTCGGAGTAGTATGTTCCCCTTTGGGCTTTCACACATCACAGAGAGAGCAAAGATGTGCAGCAGGTGGAAGGACAGAAAAGAAGGGAAGCACAGTCGAAGAAGAACTACAAGAACTGACCCTTTTATCCCTGTCTGTGGTCTTGCCAACCTCTGCAGTTCATCCTCTGGCAGCAAGTATGATTTAACTTCTCCCCATGCAGTGGCTCACTGCTCATGCAGTATGGTGGGGCTCTTCCCGGATATCTCAGTGAGCACATGGGAATGCTGCCACAAGCCTTGCTTCAGGAGCCAAGAGCAAGGGGGCAGTGACTAACAATGACTGTAATAGCACCTCTGCAGACTCTTTAGAAGGTTCTGTAATTGCTGCACTAGCTGTAATGAATCAATTCTTGTGACAAGCTGATGTGCAGGAGGTGTGTTATTATCCCTTTTTACCCAGAGCTGGAGGCACACCAACCCCGTGGCTGGTAAGAGGCTGGGCAGGGAATAGCAGCGGTGGGGTGCCCAGCGCTCCGTCCTTGGCCCCTGCTCCTGAGGCCAGTCTCCTGCCAGGAAGGCAGAGCATGTCGGTGCGGGGGCCAGGTTCTCCCACCACTCTGCTCCCCTCTGGCAGAGGAAGGGACATAACACCTGAGAGTTTTAGAATTTCAGTCCTTCATTTTAATTACTCAATTGATCCTCCCCTTCCCTACAGGAACACTGCAAGCCATGCTCTTATTCCAGGTGCCCTCCTTGGGCTCTCTTTCGACCTGTGAAACACCAAGCAGCCAAATCACACATTAGAGTGCTCCCGAACTATAATTAACCTTAGTGTACCATTTTTATGGAAGGGAAAGCTGTTAAATTTGTCTGAATTCAAAAGAAGTCAGAAGAAGAGTGGCAGGATAATGTTTTTTAACAAGCAGCTTGATTAATTCCTGGAAGAGGTTATCATCCCATTGTATTGGGTAAGGGGGCTGACATTTAAAACCTCATCCCTATTTTTTCAGGGGGGAGAAAAAACTCCTTGATAGCCCAGATTTTAAATGCTACACTTGAGACTTGTAAACAACCCACTGCAGAATCCAGCACTGAGGACGCAGATCCCAATTACATGGTATTCCCAAGGACTATCAGAGAAACAGCCGACAATCATTTCTATGTGTCTCATTCCTGTTAAGTCTCATGTCTTAGGGGAAAAAACCCAGTGTTGACTTTATGTACTATACATACCTCCCCAAGGAGTGGGATGCTATTAACTCAAGCCTGTACTGGGGGCAGTGGGAAACCCAGGGAGAAAGGCAAGGGATTAACAAGGGATCAGATCTAACCTTCCCGTTCTGGCTGGCTTCAGAGCTGCCCATGATAGAAACACTGAGGGAGGTGAAATATAAGATAGTACAACAGAAACTATAAGATTCAACTCAGAAGTAAGCTTTTATCTGTTTTTTTGGCTACTAAACAAGACTGATTTTACTTTTCATGTCTATTTATAAGGGTTTAGATTTTTTAAAAATACTGATAATTCAAAATGTTCTAAAACAGGCTTGCAAATAAGTATCAAGACCTAAAATCAGAGTTTTAAGTATTACTTTATATACCAATTTTATTTCAGCCTCTTCTTTAAAAATATTCCTTAAAAATAAAGAACTTTCCTCTATTTATTACTTATTACTGTCTATTTCATACCTCATTTAAAGGACTTACATAAAATAAAACACATAATCTGAGAACATATTCAAAAGAAGAATCATCTCTGCAACATCAGTGTCAAACTACAACCCTGTTTTTTAGAGACAGCTATTCAGATGATTCATTGTTTGTATGAAATCCAAATGGATTATTTTATTATTCTTTGGGCTGTTGCCCTAAAGGGAACTAGTTACATTAAATAACAAACTACCATCATATGGACATACGGATTTTGAGAATAGGGGGAAAAATATAGTCATGAGAGGCAATTTCAGTGGAAAATGAGGGCTTGTCTATCTTCTGCCAGAGGCAAAGCACTCAGATGGATACTGCAGTCATCACAGAGATATAACGAATCTGATTAACTTCTCTGGAGAAGGAACAATTAGAGCTGATAGGATAAAGCCTCTTTGATGTTCACGTGTGTTTGCACAGGGATCAGTGTGCAAGGGCCGCCTGACCTCTGGTCAACAGCAAGGGCGCCACAGCTGCTGGGCTGTGGTTGTGAGACACTGTGGCAACTTCTGTCTGGAGAAATGGAGAAGGAGCAAACCCATTTGCTGAGGAAATCACTCCAAAGATAGATTGAAGTGCAACTGAGTGCAACTACCCACCACATGTATGGTGGCAGCAATGGGGCACCAAAAGAAAGGAAGGAATGCGGAGTCGTCTTTTACATAAGCTGCATGCCTCCCCAGTGAGAATGGATGAAAAGGGGAGGATCCAGCAGTGCTAGCTACAGACCGCTTCTAGCTGGGACAAGTAACTGTGGATAAAAAAACTGTGCAAGGCTCACAAGGATGATATAAGTAACATCAGTGGAAAAAAATATTATTAATTAAATGATCACTGTTGGAAATCTAGCAGGAGGATGTATTAGGATCAGGGCTATAACAAATGAAAGCAGAAGAAACTGTTACACACTCAAAGGTGTGAAATTCACTATAAAAGGAAATAAAATTGGCAGTAAGGAAGAGGAAATTTAAAAATAGTTGATGGTCATTTTGTCCCTGTGTGAAGGGACAGTGACTCTAAATGCGTTGTTCATGCAAATCCCGTCTCTTTTATGAAGAAAGAACACTTAGCTAAGTACTGAGGTTTATTACTTAAGAATATTAAGGAATCACTTATTAAAAAATAAAAAGAGAGAAAAGAGACAACAGAAATAGTGACACTCGTTCCAGCCACTGTTAGTCTATCATCTTATTTATGAATAAAGCTTCATCCACTCCCTCTCAATTAAAACTTGTTCATCACAGGTAAACAATTAATTTGCGGCCCAAATCAAATGATCGATAAGTAGAGGGCAGGGAAGGGAGGGGCCAGGGGAAGAAGTAATAGACAGAGAGTTGCTGCTCTGCCAGAAATTACATTCTACCCAACAGTAAATGTCTGAACAACTGCAGTGGAACAGCCTGACTCACCAGCATTTCAAACAAGTCTGAGCAACATATCTCTGCCAAAGCCCTCTTGTCTCACAGCTCTTGCAGCCACATGGCTGACATGAGTCCAACAGATCCTGCATCAGGCTGAAATCCACAGCTAGAGATTTAGATTGGACCTTACTGACTAGGCAATACCAACATTTCTGATATTCCTAACACTTTTGATGGCAACTTCATGAAGATGGTTGAATGACATGTTGGTTATATCCCACTAGAATAAGGAAGAAAAGACCTTTTCAAAGGAGAAATTGTCTCTCCTTGAAATTCCATCATTTATAAATATTTTTATTACTGCTATAAACATAAATATTATGTGGAAGCAGACCCAGTTGATGCGATTGGCAATATTTCACCCAGAGTGTTTGTAAGCTTTCTGCATTATGTATTTTTTTCTTGGTTTTGAGATTTATGCAAAGTTCGGAACCAAGTAATTTCTTTAAATGTGAAAAAGCAAAGTAGCAGTTTTAAGTTTTGTAAAAGAAAGAGTAAAAGTAATAAACAAGAGCCTTATATTATTAGCATTATAGTACCTCTTCCAATTTTTGTTATGCAGACAGTACTAACTACTGTTCATTATGAGTGAGTTTTAGTAAATGTCTGTATCATAACTATTTTTGTGTGATAAAGCAATAAATAACAACTGTGAACATTTTTTTAGGACTAGCCCAAAGAGGACTACCTCCCAAAAGACGTTTTTCAAGGTTTCCTTTCAAGTGTAGAGATTTGCTATAGCAATTGCCGTATATATAAAAGAGGAGAGATTTATATGCTAGTCCTGAAAGCTCCTAAGATCGCCTTCAGCATGATACATCACTGTCACAGTACAGAGCTGTACAGACACAACCCAAGCATGGCTGCCAGCCCGACATCACTTAAAGAAAGAGAAGGATTTGGGTTGTCTGTATGTGGCTGCTGGCATTCGGGGCTGACAAAACCAGTTAGTGCTTTCTGCGGTCGCTGGGCTTGCTGCAGGCAAAGCTGCTGGGCAGCTGGGGTGCAGGCTGGTCGGGTAGCACAGCCCTTCTGGGGGGAATGGGAAGCTGCCATGTAGCTCAGCCGCAGATGCAACCAGAGAGATCTCTCACAGGAACTCAGTAGCTGCTACAAAGGTACTTTCAACACATTTTTTTTTCACACCAGCAGACTAAGGAAACAGTGATTATATGACAGTATTCTGGTGTACAATGAATAAGAAAGCAGGAACACCGGAAAAAAGCATTCAAGGATTTTCTCTCATTTCTCCACTGCTGAAAAGATTTATAACTTCATTAGGAGAGATTTTAAAAAGTCAGGTCTCTTCAGATGAACTTTCATTCGCACCAGTCATAGGAAGCAGAGTGGTATTTGATGCCTGCATGTACCTCGGGGGCCATACACTTTACTTGCTGCCCTGTGCCCCTAACCCCCACACTGCACTGAAGCCAGCAGAGAACTACTAAATTAAGTTGAAAGTTCATCCATCTTAGCAGTAATACAATCACAAGAAAATACATGAAACAAATGAATGGGCATCAACATGACTTAGGTAGCAACAGTATCTTTTATTTGTAAAGGCAGAACAACTCTTCTTTTTCATCTCTCTTTCTCTCACCCTAACTTGATGCAAATTAACAGGAGATCCAAAAGCGTGTCTACAGAAATACTGTTTGTCTTTCACATTAAAAATAAAGCAATATATATTAACTCTTTCCATTTTTAATCTGAAAGGGCTCCTCCATTTCAATGAAAAAAAGACTGCAGTTCTATTTGATCAGAATAGAAAATTATTGTGAATAATTAACTTAATTATTGTTGCCTGTTTGCTTGTCTTGTTATGTAGAACATTAAGGACTCCAGACTGAATTTTGTGCAAACACATATCTCTTTTTATGCCTGCGAATTTTCTGCATGGCAGATTCAATACATCAGCTGAGCTCCCCTGAGCAAACTAAACCAGATAGTACGAGATCACATACCAAGGGTCAAGCATGGTATGGCTGGCAGCGGTGGGAACATAATTTCAAAACGCTAGCAATGAAATAACATTTAAAAAACACGAAAGAATTGCACAGAACTGCTGTGGGTGGGATATCTACATTTACTGTTCAACACCAGGCCTTCAGGAATAATTTGGTCCTGATGAGAATTTCATTTTTATATTTAAAAATAAGTTAAGACAAGGAAGTAAGAACATTGATAACGAGTGTATTCAATAGCCTGAGAAAGACAGAGAATCATAAAAGACAGGTCTAGAGGGGTGTTCAGCAGGTCATTTGGACCCCCTTCTACCCTAAAGCAGGCTTAGGAATACCTAAATATGTCCTGACAGATATTTTTTACCATTTTCTTGAAAATCTCCAGTGAAGTGATTTCTTTTGGCAATTCACCCCCATGCTTAACTATCATTACTGTTAGGAAAATTTGCGTAACATACAGCTTGTGTATGCCCTTGCAGTCTGAGGCGGTATTTTCTCTCCTGTCTCCACTGGACATTATTAACTCTGTTTCTGAGGCAGCCTTTTAAGCTGGTGGGCAGAAGTAAGGCTATAAGTAAACAAGACCAGTTTGGCACACAGACATGCAGGTTAGCTATGTAAAGACTATACACTGAAAGAGATGGCTGAAAAATACATTTTGGTTAGTAATTTTAATTGTGTTTCTTAATACAAGCCCTAGAAGTGCCCGTTTGATCCACAAAGTACAGTGACAGGCTTTGTTTTTTAAAACAGACAATGGGGTGAACTTGCATTCATCAAAATCATTTGCTGAAAAATGCATAACTGGAGAGAAGCAAAGAAGCTGGAACTCCTAACCTTTGTCTGTAACTATGTCCAACATAAAGCTAAATGTTATGCAAAGGTGAGCCAGATGACTAGATATCGGATAAGGATTTTCATTTTTACAAATAAGCAATCGTCTAAATGATGTTGCTGCTTTTAACAAATTACCAACTTAAAAAACTGTCCTCTAATATCGCCAAAAGATCCCCCTTTGACTAGCAAAGTTACAGACTTTTTCTTTTTTGGCCGATGTTTATGCCTGGAGAAGAGACAGCTTGAGGGTGACCCTACTGTGGCCTTTCAGTAGCTAAAAGGGGCCTACAAGAGAGCTGGAGAGGGACTTTTGACAAGGGCATGTAGTGATAGGACATGGGAGAATGACTTTACACTGAAAGAGGGCAGGTTTAGATTAGCTATTAAGAAATTCTTCACTGTGAGAGTGGTGAGGCACTGGAGCAGGTTGCCTAGAGAAGCTGTGCGTGCCCCACTCCTGCAACTGCTCAAGACCAGGTTGTGTGGGGCTGTGAGCAACCTGGTCTAGTGGAAGGTGTCCCTGCCCAAGGCTGCAGGGTTGGAACTAGATGATCTGTAAGGTCCTTTGCAACACAACCATTCTATGATTCTATGTTTATTCTTATGTAATTTAATGGTAACTGTTTCATTGCCTCAAATTTCAGAACGTAAACGTGGCACAACAACAGTAGTATAGGTCACAGATCACAACAAAAATCTGACTTCTCATCTTAGAGAAACAACACTATTTATACAAATGTGACAATACTGATAATAACAGGGCACATGGAGCTATGTGTGGAATAACAGAAGGGTAAGTTTTAGGATGTCATAAGCAGTGATTGGTACCAGTGAGACTGTAGTATCTAAGGAATCTTAGATCCATTGCAAAATAAACTTCTGGGGATCATCAGAGAAGTAGAGAGGAGTGTTCATCCTACCCATGCACTATGCAGTGAACTGTAGGGATGTCCTGTCTCCACAGGGGGTTGTACAGAGACATGAGTGGACTGGTTTCCGTGCTGTAAAGGCATACATAACGTTGTGCAAGGGGAAACAAAGCCCAGAAGGGAAACTGCCATGGGGCACCAGCTTTCTCTCATGTCCATCAGGGATACTAAGCTTCAACTCACTACATATGTTTTATAAATCCCTCAGTAACAACTGTTCATTTAAAGCTCCAAGCTCTAAGTTCCTTCAATAAATCAATGCCTTCTGCTCCTTAGACATCTTGTACACAAAACAGATGTCAACTGCCATAAGGAAGCCATTGGCTCCAGAAGTATACCCACCTACTGCCTCAAAATAAATATTTTTTTTTGTCTTGCCTTTCAAATTTTCTTCTGATTTATCAATTATTCAGTAAGCTTAATCATACCTGACACACAAGCCTGAAAAGTGAGAAATGTGTCTAACAGCATCTCCCTAGTTTCAGAGAGAAGAGAGAACTGATTGCAATAATACAAATAAAAAGTTAAGTAATATATCAAGCATCAGTGACTGCAATCTGTAAAGTTACTACCTAAATCAATAATAGTTCCAGAATACTGCTTCTTAGGCTGCATGTCCAAAGCCCATGAAGATGCTCTTGTCTTTTTCATGAGAAATCAAAAAAACTCGCTCTTCAAGACAAGAAACAAAACACATCTCAAGGAAGATGGAAACAATTCTTTCCAGCTAGCTACAGGTTTGATAAAAATGAGAGAGACTGCAACATGAAAAAATTAAACCAGCTGTACTGAAAACATAGTGTAAAACAACACTAGTGAAAGATCAGTCAGACTTAATCCTTTAGTACTAATTAGCAAAGTCATTGTTCCCTAATTGGAAGTCACTCAACAAGAAAGAAAATTAACAAGCTTCCCTGCATGTGTCTAAAAATATTCAGCATAATGAAAATGTGGTATTGCACCACCTCTCTTTTCCCTCACTCTTCCCCATGTCTGTGATCTGGGTCAGATCATTTTAGCAGAATGAGGACACCACCTAAATTAAAAAAAAAAAAGAAAAAAAAAGTGTGCTTTTGTTTATATGACATCTTTTTTTCTGGATATTGAGCTTGATAATTTATTGTGATTTTATAGGATATTAAGAAAAATTACTTCAGATTCCCATAAATACACAAGTAGAGAGTACTTATGATATTTGTATTAACATAAAAATGTAAGCGCGGGTGTAAACAAATAAGATGCACATATTTTGAGATATTAATTTTGGAATGTCTCTGATAAACTTTAAAGTTAGGGATTGTATAGTTTATTCTAAATATCACTCATCTATGCAGTAAATCCCAGGAACAGACTCAGCTATGATGGAAGTTACATAGATGAATTCTTTGCCATGGGATAAAAAAGAGAAAAGCCTAATGTTTTTTGTTTATATGCTCACATACTCTTTTTATCATTAGTGATGAAACTTGGTGTGCATAAAAAAGTGTTTGTGGTGTTTATAATTGTTTTCTTCAAGTCACAGTTGACTGGAAAAAACATTGCATGTCTAGTAAAATACCTTTAAAACAAAGATTCAATAAGAAAAACCTCGTTTCTGTTCTTACTTCTCTCCTTTTTACATAAATTCCACAGATACAACTCCAAAGGACCAATATAATTGAAATTTTCAATTCACTAGTGATCACAGAGTAGAACTTGTCTCAGAAAAATGTGTACGTGGTCCAGTATGAGCCCAAAGGAACAATTCTGCAACTGTATATAACCCAAAATCCATGTCCATAAATAGATTACCATTAAGTTCTATAATACTTTACAAAAAACCATTCCCCCACCATAACCCTCCCCCCCCAAAAAACCACCCAAAAACCCCCCAAAAGCACCCAAAAAAAAGAGCACCAAGCCTAAAAAAATCAACAAGAACAAACCAAAACCCCCACCCAAACACACAAAGGATTCTAGTGGCTGAAGTTCCCACACTAGCAGCAATATTGAGTTAGGAAGCATAATCTAAACTCGTATTTTAATCAGTGAGTGTGCCTGCAATGGAGAAGTGGAAAGAGGGAAAATGGAGTAGAATAACTCTGGTGACAGAATCCATGTTTTAGAACCCTTGTCCTCAACAGAGTTTTCCAGTTCCTTTCATATTCCTTATCTTTTAGGCTGGGAAAATGCTGCCATCGCACTATTCCTTGTGCTGACTCACCAGCTACTTTGCCCATAATCCTTCAAAAGAACCAATAAGGCTGCAGATCCTTCTCTGCCTTATCCAGTTACAGATCTTCATAAAGCGTGCTGGAACTTCATATCTTTCAGATTTCAGTCTCTCTAGTAAACTTCATGAAAGTTGGCCAGTGGATTCAAAAGTTACTGGGAGGTGGAGATGACAGGTTGGCGTGTGGAAAGGAACATAATTGCATCCTTTTTCCCCAGCAAAAACCAGGCCAAACATAAACAAGGTACATACAGATAGAGAAGGAATATGTCCTGAATCAAACTCAGCTGTAACAGAATTGTCAGTCATCTGTCACCTGCACCTTCTTTAGAAGTTAGCTAACCCGTCCATTTTCAATCTGCTTACAAGTGAAAGATAAACTTTTGCCACTTTTCAGGAATGGGCAAGGAAATACCATCTTTGTTTTCAGCTGGATCAGTTTATCTAGTCTGTGAAAGCTTAAACACCAAGAGGACACGTCAGCGAAGACAGAAAAAAATATCTGCTTACTTCCTGGTAGGATAATGAGAATGCAGAAGCGGAGGTGTGTATTTCAAAATCACAGCAAGCTGTGCTTCATCCAGAATGGTCCCCCAGCGTTTGACACATGTGCTGTAACCGCATGGAAACCATGGCAATAGAGGAAAATTGTAGGAGGGAGATTGTATGGTATAGCAAGAAAAAAACCTTGGCAAAACCAGGAAAATAAACTTGTATTATGTAAAGGAGATATGACACAGTTGTGCTGTTCAAAGGTTATTCCTTATATAAAAAGAAACATTGGTAATAATAAAAATCCTTTCTTAGTAGAGTAGGCGCATGAGGTAGGTAGGTAGGTAGATAGGTGGGAGGAATAGCTTGGGTTGTGAGACCAATATTAGACTTAAAGTAGTCAGAGAGGAAAAGGCCCCAAGATGAAAAATCCCTTCTAAAACAACAGTAAAAGGAACATGTTTTTAAGTTGTTTGCTTTGCCACAGATGAAACTGAAGCCGGCTAGATACTGCATACAGCAGAGATAGGGAGTTCCAGAGAGAAGCGCAGAAGGTCCTTGACAATTACTGCTGTAGAAATACCACTTCCACAAAGTCCTTTGTTCTTCACAGACAGAAGAAAACATAATTAAAGGAGTGAAATACCACTCAGTTTTAAGGGGCTAATATCTTGCAAGGTCAACTGGAAGGTCCACTAGTGACAGTAAAAGGCTTCCTGCTGCCTGGAGTGGCTTTTGGCTCATTTCCACAAAGCTCTTATTCAGGTGCAAATTGAACTGAAGTCAACAGTAAGCCAAGGAAATAACTTGTTACCACACATCTCACAATTGCTTGATGGCCTATATTCAGTGAGTTAGGGACCCTAATTTAGTCTCTGCCCAACAAGCCTGGAAAACTATCACAACTCTCAGAGTAATCAGAGTAGCCATGGGATGAACAAGCAATGTCATGGTCAACATGAAGTCACATTACTAAGAAAATATGAAGAAATCTATAAGGACTAAGCTTAACACAAGACTTCAATTCCCAGAGCAAACGCTCAGCTGTTTCTCATCAACCCCGTTTGAAATTATCATGTTCAGCAGAAAGGAATAAAAGCAATGCATGATTACGTTTTATACAAATTGCCTCTGAAAGTGAAAGCCTTCCCAGGAACGGGTATTTCTATAAAATATCAGCATAGATTAAAAGAAATCATTCTATGTCATTCCAATTTATGCTGAAAAGTCATTGAAAAAGAAATGTTATTTCATGCTTTCTCCTATTTTTTGTTTTATTACCATTTACCATTTCCTTCCTCTATCTTGTGATTTACATCCTACTTCTGCATAGCTCCTAAACTTAAATGAATTTTACGGAGTGCAGCTTAAAGTTAAAAAACATTCCTAAAAGCTTTCCCAAACAGGAAGGGATTAAAAAACACGTGAAATTAAGTATTTGTACAAACATTTTGCTGAATTACAGTGACTTCAAAGTTAAACCCAAAAGCTTCTGCTGCCTGGTCCCTATGATCTAACATCCTCTGTGGGTGAACAGTGACATGCAGGATTTTTATTTTCCATAATTTTATATTCTTTTGAAATCTTTTATCTACAGAGAACAGAAATGACCAAGAGCAAATAAACTCACTGTGATGCAATGTACTTCACACATATATTACAGAACTCTGGAACTTATGTTTCTAAAGACTGAAAAAGGATAAGCCCTGTGCCTGATGGTGTGTCCATGCATAAAGCAGGGCTTGGTGGAGTTTGTGGTGGTACGTAACATTTATGTTCACCTTGCAGAAGTGGCAATAACCGGTCTCAAAGGAGGAGTTTTGGCTTAGGAAAGGACGTGGTAAAGTCTTCTGGATGATGAAAGGAATCAGTGGGTCCCTTGAGCAAGCGCCAGCTAGATTATGAAAATCCCTGCAGAAACTGAGACTGCTTTCCGCTTTTGGACAGTAATGGAAAGACAGAGCAAAAGCAATCCCTGGCTTCCCTTGAGACAAAGTCAGGCAGGCTGCTATGGGGAGCTGCTGTAAGCGTGCTTTTTTCTGCTGGTCTATTCATCACTGATGTCAAGATCATGACATTCTTAACAAGGATCAAACACTTTTCTCTAAAATCTATTTCTCAGATAAGGTCTCCGGAAAGAAATGGGGTAGAGGAGGACAGGGAAGGAGAGGCAATTAATGAGGGAAATGCAGAAGGAGTCTTTTGTCAGTAATCATGGATACTAGAAGAGACAGAGACCCTTTTTATTTTTTTCCCCCATTTTAAAGATACAGCCTTAGGCAAGTTATACTAAAATTAGGTTATTTTTGGTCCAGTGAACTATGATTCACTATTATAGCTAAGAAGAGAGACAGAAACAATTGTTAATTTTAAATCCACACTATTTTCTTGTATAGATATAATTTATTTTCTTGCTTTAGGGGAACTCTCCATTTTAGAATCACTTTAAATAAAACACTAATACCAAAATTGTCCATTTGTGCAATCTTCCTGAGACTTTGGGTGGCTTTTTTAAAAGGCCCACAAAAAAAGAAAAACACATAGTGACATTTAAAAACCATAAACTCATAATTCTTTTTGACTAAAGCTTTCAAAAACAATTAAAAAAATTCAGCTTTCAGTTCTCCACAAAACACAGTGCAATTCTGAGTGGAAAACATGGATTTGTCTACTTTCAGGCAGTCTTTATTCTTTTTAATAAAATGTCAGATGCTCTCTGACGAGTTGCAAAGATTAGCTTTGGGCTAATTGAGTACATATTGAGTATGTATAAATACACAGTTATGCAATGCTTTTGCAGGTCAAATCTATAATTTAGTATACTGTACATACCTGGATACTCACTTAACACTAACAGGGTAAAATACTGTGCAAATTCAAAGTGCAGGTCTCCTTTCACAATAACATTGAAATACATTCCCAAATTTACTCTTGTTAAAAAAACAGAAACATGCAAAAATAAGCATGACCAAATGCACTTAGTCAAATACTTTTCTTAATCAGTAGTTAGAAGTAAAGAGTAGAAGCAAATAGGAACAGAAACCATATGTCTTAATGGAGAGCTCTACATGATGTAGCAAAACACGGACTTACTTGAGGGTGGTGAGCTCTGTAAGGGATGGCTGGGTGGCCTTGAGATAGCTCTCTCTCCGTGCAGCAATCTTTGGAGATGGCTTCGGACTTGTGTCCGAGTCCCCGCTGTCATCATCCCCCATGGCTTTGATGTAACTGCCACTACGCATTCGTCGGCAAGGAATCTCATCATCTTTTCCTCGTGGAGTGTATCCAGACCACTCATCCTGAGGAACCTGAAGCGATAAACACAATTCTCCTTTTAGTACACTCTTCCCTGATGTTATTGCATAGCAAGATTTGACAGTGATAAACCACAACAGAGCCGTAACAAAAACTCTGATGGCTAAAGGCCCATTGTCAATCCTATTTGACCATGTGTTCCTGTTGCAATGGAAATTGACTTATTTCCCTGCATAGTCACAAGCATGTCTGGAGTTCTTTGCTATTTTCCATTACTTTTCTGGGAAGTTTCTAGCAAACATGCTGACACAGAAGCCTCAGTTAGGTCTATTACTGGGCTGGATAAATCTGGTTTTGGGGCTAATTTCATTCAAAGCATTTAGAAACCAGACCAGGATATTTTTGGTTCAGCATAGCATACTGAACATCTTTGGGGAGGCACAAAAGCTGAAATGAGAATCCCTACATTACAATCTTTTCTGATAGAGTGTGCATAGGAACACTCACCAGGATGATTTTTGTTCAAGATACATTTCAAATTAGTGGAGCTATGTACCAATCATCACAAAAGTAGGTTTGCAAGTGTGAAATTTTACTGCTGTTGCTTCTATAGCATAATTAGTGTGACTGAACACCCGCCAGTTTGCAGGGATCTTCCTTTTAAATTATATTAATCTGAGTGTCTGAGTCATACAACTCTTTACTCCCTTCTTTTTCTTCTTCTTCTTCTTCTTGACGTGCATTATTTTTCTTGATATGAAGTCAGTGCTGTCCCTTCTTTGTAATGGAAATCTGGAACACTGGGAATGTATACTCATGAGACTTTGACACATAACAAAGGCCAATCCAAGAGCAAAGCGCTCTTGCCCACCTATCATCTCCCTTCCTCTGCTCCTGGGGTTTCTGGCCATTTAAACCAATATCCTTTTTCCTGTAACTACAGAAAGAACATGCAATGGAGCAGAGTTTTTGAAGTTATTTTGCAGAAACACCACTTTTTATACTAAAGATGAACACTCAAAAAGGTTTTTTAGTAAACATATTTTGTGTTAGACATAAATACATAAAGACATAAAGTTGTGAATTTTTAGTTTGCTGTTTCTCTGATTATTCTCAGTGAATCAGGTCTATAAAGCCACTTATAGCTACAATGCTCAGAAAGCCTTACAAGCCACATTAAACAAGGAGTCAAAAATCTGGGTTACTAAATTTGTCTTGCAGCTTACAAATACTATCACCTACCAGGATAATCAGTGTCTCTTTTCTGTGGAAAGGCTGCTCTTCAAACACATGGAAATTCGGCTGAGGATCTTGTGTATCCATTGTTTCCCAGCTTTCAGCCAGAGCTTATACATCTCAGTTTGTTCAGAAAACCCAAACTGAAACATTGGAATGTTTGCTAACATTTTAGCTGTTGATTCCCACTACAAACGCAAGTCTAAGTGCAGTAGCTGTAAGGCCTTTCAAATGTTATAGTTAATATAAGTACATGTTTTATGGCCTTTTATCAATGCATACAGCTATAAACTGCAAACCAAAAACTGTGGTGCTATACAAAGGAACAAAGATACTTAATGGTCCTACCAAGGAAGTTTATTAACGCTCTTAATGAATCTATTCTTAACTTTGCTTTGTTTCCTGATGATTTCAAACCCAAGACTTTACCAACTTTTTTCCTTCGTTGACTTCTTTTCTTGCTACTGACACAATGATTTAGGGCTTTCCTTGAACTACCAGGCTCAAACAGTCCTTCTTTCCTTTTGTGCTCTCTTCTCCCAGATTTCTCTTGGTCAAGTCTGGCCTTAAAACTCACTTGGATCGAAGATTTAATCCTAGAAGTCTACTCTAGTTTGCACCTTTATCAATATTTCTTCTTATGACTCTTCCTTCTCAGGACTTAGACCTCCTTCTCAACTGCTCCATGTTTTATTTAACTGATTCTTTCCTTGCGCCTTTTTAAAGTAAATTTCCATGTTTTCTTTAAATATCCTTTAGCTAATGGCTTTGCTAACTCTCCTTCTGAGAAACATTTAAATTCTTATCTTCCAGCAGCTTGCAGTGTTTGTTGCATGCTGTTATTTATTTTTTTTTTAATATATATTTACCTGGGCTTCTAGAATATAAGTTCCTTAAGGCAGGAATATAGTTCGAAGTCCAGTTTTCTTATTGAATGATGGCATGCAAAATTGTGCATCTCTAGGAAATTATTGAATAAATGCACCTAAAAACTTTGAAGATATTCTTCTAGAAAAGGGTAAGACTAGCTAAGACTGAGTATACTAACAGAAACCACTGGAGGAACAGGACTGAACGAACAGCTCTATTTTCCCATGTCAAAACCAAACCAAGCCAAACAAAAACCCCAGTATTTCAGTTCTGTGACTTCTAAGTTTATGCCTAGACATCAGATCTGGAAATCTCATGCTTTGCTGATGTGTATACATTTTTTAAGCCCAAATGAAGTTAACATTCAGTGATTTTGATTCTGATTTTGGATGTAGAACAGTGCAGACATTTTATACACCTCTCCCAGCCCCTTATGATAGACAGAGGATGAAATTTTTTTCAGGTCTTATTCTTGCATTGGTTCTAGGCCTAGAACATCATGAAACAGTCAATACACAATTTATATTCATACCACCTCTCACATACATTTTGGAACCTACTTGTCAACTGTAAAATCTTGACTTTTCAAATTACTAATACTAAAAAGAAATTAACATAGGTTTAGTAAAAATCAAGTTCTGATGATGCTTTGATGCCATGCTTGGACTTCAGTCAGAAGTTTAAAACTTGTAATAGTATATTTCCAATGAATTTTTAGGCAGATATATAGAATATATAGAGAATCTGTGAATTCTCAGGGATATGCACTTTGATGTGTTTAATATTTTATTCATTATGCTTTATTCAAAGGTCTTTGCTTTTTCTCATGAAGATAAATTAATGAATTAATCTTTAATACACTAAATAAAATATGTTAGCATAATGTTAAGGTTGATGGCTTTAATGGATGAAAAGTCAGGACAGTCACAAGTTACAATGCTCATACAGCACCTGTAATTCAGGCAAGCTGAACACTTGTAGTTTTATTAAATAATAGATATACTGTTATTTTTAATGCTGTAGTTTGTAGGCGCAATACAAGTGATAAGATATAGTTACTGTGGGCACCCTAGCTCAGGAATTATTGAGTTCTGTTATCAATAAGCCCATTTATAAGTACAATACCTTTTATTCCATAGTTTCTCAAAATTATTTAGATACGATATGGCAGGTTTTGAATGCTATTTGCAATGGACTTACCACAAAACTTCCTATTAACACACGCAAACACTGTGATGAGGTTTCAATGCATTGGTCTAGTCCCACAATTTGTACAATGTGGTTGGGAGTTTCCAGTTTGACCTCTGCTTGTATCAGTGAGGTGAGCAATCACCGAAAAACAACAGACTACCTTTACAGCAGCTTTTCAACCTTTATAAAAAGCATTAGTTGCAAAGAAAGGAAGCTGAGCTGTTCACACAGAGACCAGGGCAAAGCAGTCTCTGTGTGTGCCACAAACCTACTGGCTGCTTTGTAAATCAGAAGTTCCCTGCACATGCAAAACCAAAGGAAATGAAGAAAAAGTGACCCAAGTACCACTTCTGTATTATGGGTTTAAGGGTAAAGTCTGTATGCACCAAAGAGATGAGGATGGCTGTGATTACAAAAAAAATTCAGATTTAGAGAAGAGCCTAAAATACAAACTCAGACATGCTTCTAATTTCAGTTAACACACTGAGGAAGTCAGAGCGTTTGTACAGTCTTGCCTGCCTAGGCAGAGCTGCAGTAGAAGAATGTAATGGATATTTGAATAAAAAGCTATTTTTGTTAACAGTTTGTTCTGGGTTTTTTTGCAGGTGTTTAAGTCTGTTTGTTTTTTAAAATTTTATTTTTGGTCTTTTTTTTTTTTTTTTTACAATAACATTTCAGTGTATAAGAGAATATTAGAGACAGAAACTTGGTTCCAGCTCGTCTTTATCTTATTTTTTATTTCAGATTCACAAGAGTCAGAAAGCCTGATTTGGGAATATGAAGTAGGAGAAAATAGTAAGACATCATGTAACTGGTAAAGAGCATTTGCAGGGGAATGAAACACTTTAGAAGTTTCTCTTTGGCTATTAACAGTTGTAATACATTTAATGAAAGGGTCTCCGAGCACTGTCTGTGTATTATTTGCGTAGGACAAACAACTCTTAAAGCTCAGCGTTTCTTTTCATTGTACCTATTTTGCTGTTTAAAAAGTACAGACAGATAAAATAATGTCAACTGCTGTGCCAATAGTCAAGTACCTCAAGCAATACCTCCTAAAAGAAGTGACCTGATTTTCAGAGTGCTTTCTTTGGTGCCTAAAAGTAATGGCTGTAACAGCTCATGCAGGCAATGCAATTTATTGGCGCAATAAAGTGTTTCATCACATGAGAAAAAAAACCAACATAAAGCCCTTTCCAAAATACAAACTGCAAAAATAAAATAGATTATTTCATAAATTCTGTTTTTACACATATGGTACTAAACCTCCGGTAGTGTTTCTGCTGATCCAGAAAAAATGCTGGGAGAAGTGTCTCTGTGAACCTCCAGCTCTTTTATTTTTTCAGTCAGGCATTCTGCACAAATTTTCCCACAGGCTCTTACTTCGTTTGAATATCCAGTATTATGTCTTGCAAGGTCATGTATTACACTGCACACAAGTGCATATGCGCAGTATCTGCTGCCTTAGAGGATTAATGAGATTAAGATTGACATACTTGAGATAAAGGTGTTTCATGCTTTTAAGAAAATCATATTATCCAATTACCTTGGCAATACCATTTTTTCCAGTATCAAAATATCAAGCAGGGACATCACTTGCATGTTTATTTTTACTCTCATGAAAAAGGAAGGAGAGCTAAACTCTGATTTAACCATGAACGTAATTGTTTTCATTAAAATAGAACTACTATTCACACTATCAAAGTAATAGAGAACCTGGAAACATTTCATTCTGCAAATGACCTTTAAGCTCATGTACAATTGTTTCTTTACAAGCCTAAAAATCAGGAGTGCACTTCCCTTATACAAAAATCATAGTGAAACAGAACACCATTATTAAGTGAAAATATATAGAAAATACTCAGCAAAGGCCTCTGAGCCACACAGTTGCTGAAACTTAAAACTTCAGCATACCCCTAGAAATAAACTGTTACATGTGTGAAAGCTAAGCCTGACAATAGTTTCTTTTGATTAAATGGCTGATATAACATTCTTTCATAAACAGAGAAGACTATAAAGATGAAGTACTGCTACTAGCCAACATCTTACCTGGATTCAGCATCATTTAGTGTATAGATTACCTGTCCTGATCTTTAACTAAATTTATGTTGCTCTGGAAGTGTTCACACTTCGACATTTGCCAGGTTAAACTGACCAGTCATTTCCTCTAATGCATTTTTTGATATAAAGGAACTGGATTTTTCTGATAGATAGTCCATGTCCCCAAATAAAGAACCCAAGCAAACAGGCATACTGGCCCCCCTGCTTTCAAAAATTAATTTGAAAAGCTCACACACAGTGGTATGTGAAATAAGCCCAGAATGTAACCACAAAGGTAAAGAAAACAGTTTTTATTCCATTTCTAAACAATAAAATTAGAATATCTAATTTCCTTCCTTTTTTGCCCCAAATAGTTATTAACTTACCTTACTGGATGAAATAGCAAACAGACTGTCTCTAAAGCAAATTAAGTTCATTATTGATCTCTAGTTTGATTTAGTTTATTGCAGCTGAAATCATTAAAGCTTCTCCCCATGCTTTGCCAAAGAATGTGGATGACTGCAGAAGTAAATAAAAGGACTGGAAGGAGTGGCTAACCATTGCTCACAGCAGTAGACTTGTAACTTTAGCTTTCTATTAGTATGCAAATACTTAATGAAATGAAATCACATAACTGAAGAACAATGCTTAATGACTGCTTAGTGCAGATTTTTCAAACCCATGCAATTTGGTCTTCTTGGTCATTATTATCCCTCTTCTGCATGCTGTAAAGGAAGTTTCAATTGCCATCTTCCAGTTATTAAAGCCTATTCCTAGCACTTATGAATATTGAATTAATCAGACCAAATAAGAATGAGCAACATTTCTTTCCATCTTTGTGCATGTGTTAAGAATCATTGAAGTACACAGAAAAAAGGAAGCCTTAGAAAGCAGAAAGAACAATACATGTTTAATAAGGCTCAAGTGTTTTCAAAAAGGCAGATAGGAAGGTTGCCTCTATTTAGGACAAACTTAGTATGCTCAGTATCTGCATCAACACTTGCTTTAGCTTGTACTATTTGAGCAGTCATGCTATACAGTAAATTAATTTAATTTAGCTGACCTATCTCAGTATTTTTTTACAAGAAGAGAATTAATAGCCAGAGCAAAGAACCTGTCCAAGAATGGAGCATTACTTCAACAATCCTGTGCCCACCCCTAGAATCAAACCTGAACAGAGTGAAGAACTGCAATCTTCCTTCACACAACAGTAGTTTGGAAAGTTTTCTAAATCCGTAAGAATCCTCATAGAATCAGCCAGTAGACGAAATTCTTCAGGCATCACTCCAGTTTATAATGTTCATTCATCAAAAGGTGCCTTGACCACTGGCTTATCAATCTGATTCATGTTCAGTTTTTTGCAGAGGAAGGTATGTCTCCTACATGAAACTACCAAATTGTTTTGTTTCCAGATAAATTTTCTCCTCCTGCTTTACATGTAAAAACCCAACCAACCCTGAAGAGGGCCATGCCTATACAATGATTCCAGCCAAGTGCCTTACACATTCTGCAGAAAGGAAGCCAAACAGCAACTCACACATCCATTACCTATGGGAAACTTAACTGAAGGTCACAGAGCAGGACTCTCGGCTGGGACCTCAATCTAGAACTTCTTCAGTGATACTCATGGATGAAATTCTCATAGTGGCAGAGGGCAGACATTCATTATCAGCTTTCACAATACCCTGGAAGCATTCAATGCCATTGGTTATAATGACATATGGCTTCTTGCCTATTTAAGGATGACAGGATGACTGTTAACATGAATACCAATCCTTGAAAGACCACTTTCAATGACTAGCAATAGAGAGATTCTCATTTCTTCTATATATCTTTTGTGATGAATCACTTCAACACCTGCATACAGTGACTGGTTGGCATAAAACCCAATTTAATCTCTCTTTCCCTACACACCACCACAAGCCCACTATCAAGCAGACAGCAGGAAACTGGTTAGTGGGTGTAGAATATGTAACTGAATCTTAACCCTTAGAAGAAAACATATGTGGTGGGGAGAGCATTTTGATAAACAGCCCTTAAGCTATTTCCTTTGGCTGATTGTAACTGGGTAATTTCTGGTGCTTTGCTAGCGTTGTGCTCTCACAGGCAGCTGCTGTGAGCAATGCAGTTAGGATGCCCTCTCCAGCTGGCTGTTAGCTTCTGTCACATCTTAGTGGACAGTGGACAGATTTCACTGAAACTTCCACAGCGCTTTCTTTTGGATTACAGCAATGCAATATACCCATGTAACAAGCTTTCATTTGGCTGTAAGGCAACCACACCACAGTGTGTCTTCATCCATGACTCCAAACAGCCACCTCTGTTCTACAGCGGTGTCCCATTTGATACCAAATCAAGGTCACTGTCTTGACTCTCATCTGCTGGGAACTGAGTTGCTATAGACTAGGAAACCTCAGTAATTTCCTAACAAACTGGTTAGCAGGCTGGGGCTATGTCAGTAAAGCAAAATTAGACTTGCATAAAAGATTCCTGGACACAATTCAAAGACTGTCTTTGGAAGCCCTGGCCCATCAAAACTGTCACAATGCCTTATCCATCTGCATGACATTGCTTAGCCCTTGGTGAGAGAAACACATATCCATCAGAAGGCTGAAGAAAGTCCAGTGCACAATTTCAGGGCAAGAAGATGAAAGGGCAAACAGTATACAGCAGATTGGTTCTTATACCTTAATTCACCAGTGACAGAACCTTACCTGTGCAACAAGCACAGTATTTGTAAGACACAACAGAAACAGTGGCCAGATGACCCAGCTCAAACCACTCTTCTGGCATTGTAGTATTTCCTCACTCAAGATCTGTACTATAAATTCCATTTTTGAAACAAAAAAACCCACAGTAACTGGATGAAGGGAAATACTCCTTATAACTTTGCATGGACTGAGAAAAATATATCACTGCTCAGTGTTTTCTTCCCCATCTACTTTGCATGTTTCTACAATAAAAGTTAAGGTTTCAAACTCAGATGCAGGCTGAAATTATCTTCTTTGTTGGAATAAGATTATACCACTCCATTGAAATGACTGGAAACACTAAGATAGAGCACTCCAAACGTTTAAGGCTACAGAAAGGAGTAAGATTCAGGACTGAATCAAATCTTATCCATGAAGGAACTGAAATAGATACCAAGTGTTATCGTGTTATGTGCAGCCATAATTTTGATAAATACTTCTCACAAAACAGTATATGTAATGTAGTTTCACCTAAGTATGTTGCTAACTCCTATATACATTATGCTAGCAACAGGATCCAGCTGCCAGAATTGCGTTCCTTATTGGATGTACTATTAGAATGTAGGGATGCTAACAGAAGAACTGAGAGTAATTCAAGTTAATGTAGGAAAAAAAAAAGCGCGGTGCCAGTATATTCAGTGCTAAGAAGTCACAGGATGGCAATAAAACTAAAGGACAGAAAACTATTACTTAATAAACATGAACAGATGAAACTGCAGCTAAACTTGAAGATCTGACATTGCTACACAACAGCTGTCTTTGTACTTAGGAGGCCCCCATTACTGAATTACTCAATACACCAGAGGTCAGTACAGGTTTTAATTAAACATATAAGAAAATACCAGTTTTTCATGGTGAAATATCTGGCAAGATCACTATCACCAATACATCTGACCATTTGATATTTTTTTTTTTTTTAGCTACATTAAAGGACTGCAAAGATGCGGAAGACAGGTATACTGAAATACTCTCCTACATATTTGTCTCAGTATAACACTGACATCTTGGGTGGGTTTGCAGGTAGGCTAAATAACGAAGATATAGATTTACTGGAATTATCTGTTAGTAATACACTTTTTGTAAATAAGTTATTTTGTGCTTTATCTTTTCCACAAATTCCCTAACTTTATTCAGTATTCCTATTACCATGTCACTATTTTAAAACTGAAATAAATTAGTTGTCTGTGAATATTTTTTCAGTTTGAATGTTCTTAGATACCGGGTTATTTTAAAAATAATGAACACTTAAGAATTTCCAAATGTTTTCATAACTATTCCATTACCTGGAAGCTGACTTAGAATACCTTAAAACATTTGACAGTTTATTTCACAATTGTCCAAATTGTTTCACTAGCTTTACCGAGAAGTATGTTTCATATGAGCTCAATAAAAATACTTGAAACGTATACCTCATGTACTTCGTAGTTCTGATCGGAAAATTGAAGGAGGAATAAGATATGCATTAATTTTCAATTTATAATGGGATATGAAGAAAAAAAGGCAGGTCCTGAGATACATGAAAAAGATATCTGTATTAATGGTTGGTAATACAACTTTCATATATCTATACACTGGAAGATTAATTTGAATATGGTAGTTGCATCTGAATTGCAAACACCATAAACGAGGAACATAAACTGAAATTGCAGATAGACTTGCATAGTTAAGCCCAGTATAACATAAATTGCTGTGACATAAGGATAAATACTTCTAATTTATCATACTATGTTAACAAATCATATTGCACTTACTGGTCCTTATGAGCACCCTGGACCTATTTGGTCATCCATGGACATGGACAACAGAAAGAGGCTAGGACTTGGACTGAGCAGTATCTCCTAAGAAGCTGTGGAAGTGCCTTGTCTTGAGACTGGAAAACAAGTCACTTAGATTATGAGTTTCTTGGCACTCCACACGACATAATAATGCACATTACAGACAATTACTGAGCACAGTATTAACCATAACCCTTCGCTACCAGAAAATTCTTACTACACCCAGACACTTGGCTTCTATTTTTTTATAGTATTTCTCACAGTATCCCACCAAACAACAAGCAACGCAAATGTGGAACTTGAATGGTTGCACTGCTGTCCCCACCTACTGCACTTCAATTTTCAGAAGTAAAATTTCCGTCCTCAGTCCCAAGCGTCTGACACAAGTCACTTCAGTCTCATCAGTCGTGACGAAAGCTTATGACTGACCCACAGAAGAAGAAAAGAGGATTAATATGAAAAATGTCATCCTTTGTATTTTTCTCAATCTCTTACCAAATCGACCAAGGACAATGGGAACAGCAATTACAGGGAATATTGAATGGCAAAACTATAATCAGAGACACTCTGCAGTGTATTTGATACTCTATTAGCTCCAAAAATCATAAATTCATAGAAGACAAGAGTGTAAAAAATATCCAAATGTATTTAGACCCTATTGTTTGCAGAAAAGGACTGCTGCTTGCATTTCATCTTTGATAGCTTTGCTAAATTTCAATTTTTTCAGAGAAGTTACTGTAGAAGTAGAGGCTGTCCACTGCTTTACAGATTTTTCTTTCAGGGGAGGGAAACCATTTTGAAGAAGAATTTTGATAAAACATGAACAGTTCCTTCTCACCTTCCTTCACTTTAGTCCAACCATAAACCTGGATCAAATAAAAGCACTTTCCTAAAGTAAAAATCAGTAATCTTATCTTTCTACAATCCAGCTCATCACAGTCCAAAGAAGAAATAGAAGATAAAAATGCAATTCCATTCTCAAAACCCAGGTAAGAGGAAAAGATTTGTTTGAATGTCTTTAGACTAATCTGGGATAATATCTCTTTCTGAAGATACACAGGGTTGACCCAAGCCTCCCCTAGACCTCTAAGGATGGATATTGTACCTCAGCACCCGGGCTGGAAGTGGAACTTGCCGGGGTAAAGAAAGATAGTGCAATGCAGGAGGACTCTGCACTCGATCCAAATTCCAAATTATGAGAAATAAGCTCATCTGTAATACGAACTACTGCCAACTCCTTCCACAGAACAGTTCTGTGGAAAATATCACAGTGAGATAATGGTTTGTTATTTCCATGTGTTTTCACTGAGAATTCATGCAGATACTTTTATGATAAAAGCCCTTACAAGCAAATGTGAAGTCAATGTCATCTGTGGTCTCTGATAAACTCAGATCCACTAAGATAAGGAAAATTATCCTGAGTACCCCGAGTTGAATTCAGATACTGTCACAAGATGAGCTTGCATGAACAAATAGTTGCCTCTTCGAAGGATCAGTTTATATTCTGAGAGTTCACATCCTGGACCACAGACAACAACTTAAATTACAAAAGAGTTGATAAAACGATTTAAATAAAGCAACAAAGAAGCATCATAATAATGAAATTAAATTATCTGAATTGTCCAGTGTTGTCATGAATTTGCAGCTTTCTTCTCACTTTGTGTATTTCTAATTGTCCTAACACAGGGCACCAGCCTTTTGGTACACTAATGAGAAGGTCACTATGAAAACAGCAGATACACAGAATAATTCTACAACCCAGTAACAGAGTAGTACTCTGCTGCTGTCAATATATATTTATATTGCAGGACAGCCAAAAGGCCTCAATTAGGTTCTGTGCCCCATTGTGGTGGGCATTGTGGAAATACAAAAGGGAACAAAGTTAAAGCCCCAGAGGGCTTGTAGTGTAAAAAGATAAGTGATATAGTGAAGAGAGAAGCAATGGGATGCATTCAAAACAGGCTGACTGTTTTAATACCTATATGCATTTTTCATCCTTTCAAGCTGCCAAGAGTGAATAATAATCCTGACCTGCTTCCTCAAATCTACTGTACTCTGTTTGAATATTTGAATATTACTTCCAGTGTTACATGGTGCCTGGTCAAGATTTTCCCTTTTTTAAAAAATTGATTTCAAACCAGTTATATTTCCCTTGCTTTTCCAATGGCATACAATTAAAATGATGAAACAAAATTAATTGGAAACAAACATAAAACTACCAGTGAGGTTGGTAAACACAGTGAGAAATCAGTTATTCTAAGTGAGAATTTAGTTATTCTTGCCCTTGACAATTGTTGGACATATTTTTATACAGACACAGATAATGTCCTCTAATTCCACTTCAGGAGTCTATTCCTGTCAGTTAAACATTATCTAAAGGTCCCTATGGAGGTGTTCATTTAAAGCTGATGCTGGCACAGTTTTTCACTCTTTTCTAGCCATCTGGCCACATACTGAATTGTCAGCTATTTTATCTAAACCCAAAAGGAAGATTGAAGGGGTAAACAAAAACATCAACAAAAGTCTCAGGCTCCAAAGTAACCACAACAATCAAGCCTGAAGTTATGATTTCTTCTCACCCATGAAATTCAGACACAAGAGACTTAATAAAAAGAAACCCCAAACCTCAAAAGGTTCCAACCTGAGGCTATTTTGAAACCCCTCTCCCTCGGCAGCCCATACACAGAGCCGTAAACACACTCTGAGCATTTGTATTGCCTTCTCTTCCCCCACCCCACTCTCCTAACAATTAATAGAAAATATACATATCTATTCCTTTATGTTCAAAAATTAGAATCCCAGAGGCTGGCATTCAGAATTATTTTGCATGCCACTCCATATAACCTTTTAAGATCAATTTTTAAATGCAGATGCCTCAGTCCTACGCTTTCTCTCCATACTGACTTAAACAACAGAATGTGGAAGCTGACTGTCTCATTCAAGCACCCATATGAGAGAATTCGCTACAGTTTCTATTCAAATAGACAAGAGTCCCACTACATTAAAATGAAACCAAATCATCTTAGCAAACCTCTTTTTTCCTCATGGTCTTCTCTCTTCTCTCTGCAACGTTGTTCCATCTTACACACACACTTAGATGTGCCATAAGTGCTTCGTTTAAAGTGCATAAAAGCTATCCACAGCTCTCCTAAGAATGAAACAGTTTTAATATTTTCTGATCCATGTTCCTGCCACAAACATTCACCGGCAGTATGATAGCTCCAAGAGGAGACATCTGATTCTTGACATTTAAAGATACAATACTGGTGAAAAATAGTGACGCCGTATTAACTGCAAACAGCTTGTGAGGGAGTAGGTGATGTACTCCTAAAATGTATAATCAGAACAAGCAATAATTTCAACCTTTTGATTTTTTAATTTTGACTCAAAGCCATGAAAAAGAGGAATAGCCCAGTAAACAAACCTGGACATGTTACAATAACCATTTTAAGAGAATTTATATTCTGTGTCTAAAAGAAAAGTAGGTTTTCCTGCTGGAGAAAGTACTCAGGTTCCCCCCAAGTTTTTCAAAAGGATCTCAAAAGCCTTTATAAAAAAAATGAGCAGTAACTAAAGGCAAATCTTGAAATTACAGAAATCAAAGAATTTGTAACCTGGTAACATTCAGTTAATTGACATTGTAATGCTAAATGAAAGCACTACAACATCAAATTCCTTATACCCCCACTGTGACAGCCTTATAAATTCAAAAAGTACACAGAAAGCTCTTATTTTTCCCACATGAAATATAATTAATCCTGTTCTAACTTGAACTGCTTCTTTGAAATACTGAATGCTGACATAAAAACGAAAAAAAAAGTCAATTTATTTTTAATTTCAGCAGCACTACCCTTTGCTTGGTGATCAGTGACTTCTGGGGAAAGCTGAGACACCAGAGCAAACCTCCAGCCCCCACAAACACCTGAAATGAGGCAGAGCACAGTTAACAGCAATCAGCTCTCCACACTGTACCTGAAGGTACTGACATGACCGTTCCTGTTGACACGTCTCTGCCTTCACCACTGTCTGGTCCATGTTAACTGATGCTTTCTGGTAAACTTCACGGGCTCTGCTCACGGTTAACGTAGAGGACCAAGAGCTTTTCTTCATTAACTGGGAGTCCAGATTCATGGGCAGGTTTGCACAGGTAGAACATTTGACATCATTATTGCTTCTGGAGGACTTCACAGTATGTTCGCTAATAGTGTTATAGGCTTCCATAAAGTATTGGGAAGAAGAACGATCAGGGCATCTTCCCATGGTCATGACCCCACTGGGACCATGATAAATGCAAACATCATTGTCCAAGTTGTCATCTGAACTCCACCATCCTGATGCATTGGATCTGGGCTTACCTTCTGATCGCCTTTCTTTACTCTTGCTGCGCTTCCCATACCTCATCGTCTGTGACTCCTCTGGGCTTGCTTTTCCCCCATTGATGCTCCCCTTGGATGGTCCTTCCAGTGAATGGGACTTGGTAAAGAGCTTTTGGACAGAATGAACCAGATGCCGGATCCTCCCTGGGCTGTCACTGCGGTGCTCCATGGCAGTTCGCTTGTACTGCAGAGTGTGGTAGCCATCCCGGTTCAGAGGCAGCTGCCGCTCAAACTGGTCCAAAAGATTGGCAGGAATGCGGTTGGTCTTGTTGGCAGTTCCATGGGGAATCAGAGCACACTCGTCCTTGAGTTCGTGGTGGGAACTGTAATGTCTTCGCGGAAACGTGCTGCTGGCAATCTGATCATTGTAGGGCACCATGCACTCTGCCTGAAAAGAGTTCCTTTGAGTGTAGTAAGGGTGGTCTGCAGGATGAGGGTCCACCGGGTTTAACAAATATGGCTTCCTGTCCTGGTGGTGTGGCAGACTGTCACATGGAGGGTCACAGGCAACCCCGTGATGATGAGTACGGCTGCTGGATAATCCCTTCATCGTTGATGTAAAGCAACTTCCAAAGTCATCTAATACATATGGCTGTGCAACAGGCAGATCTCAGAGAAAGGCCTGAAAGAATAAAATACAACAGAGGTCGTAAGATATTCAAGCTAAGGGAATAAACAGCATGTGTACATTTAGCATTCTTTGTTTCTTATTGCAAAAATAATTGGAATAAATATTCTCTGATCCTTTTTATCACTTAATCTTTCCCATATCCAACACAGTGATAGGGATACATAAATAGTACACAAGAAATATTATCTTGTTTCATTAGCTGGAAAGCAGAAGCAAGAAAATTTTCCCAATATGAAAAGTAAGATAAGTTTTGTCACCTGTATTCTAAAACCTCAGTCCTGAAAACATTCATGGATGGGAGCCTCCCAGGATGACTTAACTGCTCATCTACATGTTTTCAGGGCCAAGTGGATCCGTTAAAAAAGATCATGTCCTTAATGGAACACTTTCTGGACTTCTTTGAGCCAAATATAAAGCATGGCGAAATGAATGGGAAATTTTCTCCGACTTCGCAGCATATCTTTTCATTAATCAAATGCAGTTTTACTCAATCTGTATGTTGTCTGCCCCGAACATATGCAACTCAAGACAATATCAACACTTTATTTCTGTAAGTTATTTTCAAATTAAGAATAAAATAACAATGCATTACATTAATTGACAAAAGGAAGCCAAACAAACTGTTTCATAACCTATATATTTGGGGGGGGTTCATTTAATATTCGCTGGCTCCTAGTCACAAAAGACCCCCCATCTTATTCTTCTAATGCATGCCTTGGTTTAATTCTCCATAAATTTTCAGTGTACTAAGCGGTGTTCAAATATCCTTACCTACTCCTACCATTAGAGGAACTAGTATAGCCACAACTTGCACACAGCACTAACAGTGTAAGAGATTTCAACACTTAATTCTTGATTGCAGTTATTTGCCCCTGAAATGACTCAAAATGTTACAGAATAATGATTACAACAAGTTAAAATGGAAATCTCCACCCCAAATGATATAATAACCACTCTGAGACCAGATGCTTCCATTTCAGCCATCAACACTAGCAAAACTCTGGATGCAACTGCTACTGCAACCTCTGAGCTACTAATGTGTAAATTATGGGGTTTCAGATGTGGCAAAACAGCCTCATGGTGCCATCTCAGGTCTTGATGGGCAGAGGACTCCTTAGAGGATGCCCTCTTATACTGCACTGCAATGGCCATCACTCAGCTACTTTATTCCTTTCTGTCACAGTTAATCACATAACACATTTGGAAATGTAACTCTTGAGATCTTTCTTGGAGTAGTGGTAAACATACATAGCAAACAGGTTTCCACTAGGTTCCTCCAGTGTTCTCTCCACTAAAGTTCATGTTTTAACAAGTTATAGACATTGTACCTATTGGCAAATTTGCAACAGTGAAGTTTTCTAAAATGACATTTAAGGTGCTGTCAGTCTGGAAAAGCACGCTCTGCGTTCCACAGAACATATTTTATATTTTCTTCTGAATCTGCGGTGAGCCAAAGAGGAGGTTTTTCCAATATACTTAAAAGCTAATCTGGATGTCCTGCATTTCATTCCCCCTCACAGGATCCCTGCAATGCAGAAAACGTTCCTTCTCAAGAGACCCTGAATTAAAAGAAAAAGTTTTCAAAATACCACAAAAGACTCTTGAAATATTCCAAATGAATAAGTTCACTGGTTTACCTGAAGAGGAGAATGGCTAAAGGCACCTTTAAAAGCACAAAAATAATATATTCATAGAGCTGGACTTGTCAATTATGCTGTAGTGACAATACTTAGCACTTCTAAAGAGCATCTTACACCCCTACCAACTGTTCTAAAAATGTGATCTATTAAACTGTTATTGAGAAACATCCAAAAGGTTGTAGTAGTAGATTCATTACTCAGGTAATTGAAAGTTGAACCTTGAACAAAAATACCGTATCATGAAGAATGATTCTAAAGAATATAAAGACCAAATAAAAATACTCAGGTCTCTGGTGTCTATGAGTATCTTTCACACATCAAGGCTCACAAAAACAAAGTTTCAGCCAGCTAATTTTAAATTATTTAAATTCTCTTACAGCAATATGCTAGTGTGCTATAAAACATTAAAAAAAATTAAAACCTTGCCTCAAATAGTTTAATGAACTGGGACAAGCCAAAGCCCAGTGATTTCATTTTTTCATTACCTGAATGGCTACAAAATTTTCATTTTTGTGTACTGTGGAAAAAGAATATATGTAAATCCAGAACCAAAAAGACCAATAATTTATAGCATAGTCATAGCATGCATAGGGGATATCATGGAATTATCAAGAATATTTAGTGTTAATATATTGATAGAGCAAAGTGGCTGGGATGAGGAAATGATCTGATTTATAGTTGGGACAGAATATTGTGGAACATCTTGACGCTAAAGATGAGCTTAAAAGATATAACTGCGGTGTGACCAATGGGAACAGCTGTGTTACCAGCTGTGTTTTGGACGGACTGGCAGTATGGATGTTATGGAGGATGTGCAAGAAGAGGTAAAAAGCGAGAAAACTTACGAAAAGTGACATTTGTCTGTATAGTGAGACAGCAACAGGCTTTCAAAAAATTGTGGGGGAAGATTGGCTAAGCACTGCTATATGAGCTTGGATGGCAAGTAGGATGGGAATATTTAGGAGAAAAGATACATATAGCTCTACACCTATTTTGAGTCTGAGCTGTCAATGGAGCTTCTATAAGGAAGTACTGGATTAAAAAGAAGATAAGATAATCTGCCCAAAAGAAATCAGTGAATAAATACAGAGAATAACAGAGAAAATATGCTTGTGAAATCAAAAGATCATAGGGTTATGAAAAAGCAGATTTAAAAAAAGGGGGGGGGGGGGAAGAAGAAACAAAAAAAGAAACAAAGACCAGAGGATGATAGAAAAAACAAACCAAAAAGAAAAGGGAGCAACCAATCTGTGTAACTAAAAGGAGTGATGGTAAAGACTCCATAAGATGGAAGAAATTGAAATTAAGAATAAAACCTCTTTACTCTTAACTCCTAGACTGCTGGGTGCATTAAAAGAGGTTTTTTTCCCCTGCTGCCCCAGCACTGAAAACATCTCTTTTATGATGTCAATTGTGATAAAAAATTAGTATTTACTAGAATATAGCTTCATTTTACCTTAACTGTATTTCTGCTGCCACGGGTTTGAAAGTGTAATGAATTAGGAAAAACACCCCTATCATGTACCATAGTGCACATTCTAGGAAGGAAAGAATAAGTATAATATGTTAAAGAGTGTTGCATTTCTTAAATATTTAGTGGACAATTCTTCTGCACAAAATTGCCCCAAACACAAAACCTAAATCACTCACAATTCAACCCTGTTTTAATACATTAATATATGTCTAGGAAAAGTCCCATCCTACAGTCTCTGATTTCATCAATATTTTTCAAAAAATATGCATAATTTTCCATGTTTGTGTTTGCTGAACATATACATCAATGTTTAGTGAAATTAACAGCTGGAGACAGGGCTATCTGATCATGCCATGAATAGCTGAGAGGAAGCCAAATGAGACTTTTATTGTCCTGTTATTTTTTGGCCGAAATAGGAACATTTAATTACTTATAAAGTAAAGCAAGACAATTGATGAACATGGTAATAAACAGTGGAAAAAGCAATTCTATAGACAGCAGACCAAAATTACTTGATGGTATAGGAATAAATGAGATGTTAAATACATACAGCATTATAAGGCTGAAGAATGCTTATTACTTTCAACATTCATGTCACATTTGCTTTTGTTTTCTTGAGGATGCCCTGGGTAGGAAGGATGCGTATATACTCATCCTTGTTAATGCGGTGTCCCTAATGCACAAAAATTTGCTGGAATAGCCTAGTGGTTAGAAAAATTCCGATTTAAATCCTATGTTATTAAAGTGAAAATGAATGCAAAATAACAAAACCTGAATGCAGAAATTACCTATCCTTCTACAAATTTCATTTAACTATATTGTGAACTCACGTGTTTCAAATTTATTCATAAAACACATCTTGGGAAAACATTCTTTCTGTTAGATAAATGTGCAAACTTCTGTCTTATAGAGGACTTACTGATATGCCACAGAGCCCCATCATATATAACACACAAGGGTGCAGAATTATGTTTCTTACATTTTTGCAGGAAGATGTGAAAAACAAAAAGATAACAAATCTTTTCACTTAAATAATGTGTACATAGGTATATAGAGAGTATTTAGGTAATACCGGTCATCCACAGGTAGTACAAAATGGATAATTAATAAATTAATATTACTAATACAATAAAAAGGGTTTATGGCCATTAGCAATTTACAAATGTTCATAACTGAAATGAATTTTATGGGCTAAGTATGAAGAGTCAACATTCATAATTTTCTTTTTTTTCCCCCCAAATAATCTGATTATGTTATAGCAGTTCAAGACAGAGCAAGACAAACTGTCATACACAAAATACAATGTGTAATGTAAAGTTTAAGTTCAATAACTGCTAAGATAATGAATATAAGAATGATGTTGGAGCAAGACAAGAGGAGATCACAAAGATCCTCAGAGGGCTGGAGACCCTCTCCTATGAGGAAAGGATGAGAGTTGGGAGTTTTTCAGGCTGGAGACAAGAAGGCTCTGGGGAGACCTTACAGGAGGCTTCCAGTACCTAAAGGGGGCCCACAGAGAGTTGGTCAGAGACTTTTTGCGAGGGCACGTGGTGATTGAGCATAAGGTGTGGAATGGCTTCAAAACGAAAAGGAGCAAGTTTGTAATAAATACTAGGAAGAAATTCTTTACTATGCCTGTGGTGAGATACAGGAACAAGTTGCCTAGAGAAGTTGTGGTTGACCCACCAGCCTGGAAGTGTTCAAGGCCAGGCTGGATGGGGCTTTGAGCATTGTGGTCTAGTGCAACGGGCAGGGGGGTTGTAACTAGATGGTCTCTAAGGTCCCTTCCTACCCAAACCATTTTATAATTATACAGTTCTATGGTCCATGTCAAGGTGTGTAAGAACTATAAAAACATGCAAGTAAAGTATGCATGAGAAACAGGCAAACATGCTCTTGAAATTTGCATTAGCAATATACAGGGGGAAGGCACTACGTTACATGTAGTCACAGAATCGCAGAATTACAGAGTGGGTGAGGCCAAAGGGACCACAGTGGGTCACCTGGTCCAACCTCTCTGCTCCAGCAGGATGCCCTAGAGCACATTACTCTGGATTGTGTCCAGAGAACTTTGGAATTATTTTCAGTGAGGGAACTCCACATCTCAGGGCAATCTGTTCCAGTGCTTAGTCATCGCACAATAAGGTTCATCCTCATCTTCAGGTGGAACTTCCTGTGCACAGCTCCTGCTCACTGTCACTTGTCCTATTGCTTGGCACCAGTGAGAAGAGCCTGAACCCACCCTCTTGGCACCTCCCTTCAGATACTTGAGTACATTGATGAGGTCACCTCTCAGTAGTCTCTTTGTGAGGCTGAACAGGCCCAACTCTCTCAGCCTTTCCTCCTAAGTGAGATGTTTCATTGCCTTAATCATCCTTGTAGCCCTCTTCTGGACCCCCTCCAGGAACTCAATGCCTCTCCTGTAGCCCTCTTCTGGACCCACTCCAGGAGCTTCGTGTCTCTCCTGTACTGAGGAGCCCAGAAATGGACACAGTACTCTGGATTTGGTTTCACTAGGCCTGAATAGAGGGGAAGGATCAGCTCCTTTGACCTGCTGGCAACGGTCTTCTAATACATCCCAAGATACCATTGGTCTTCTTGGCCACAAGGACATACTGCTGGCTCATGTACAGCCTGTTGTCCACTGGGACTCCCAGATCCTTTCTTGCAGAGCTGCTTTCCAGCAGGCCAGCCCCCAGCCTGTACTGGTGCCTGGGGTTCTTCTTTCCCAGGTGCAGGACCCTGCACTTGCCTTTGTGGAACTTCAGATGGTTGTTCTCTGCCCACCTCTCCAGCCTGTTCCACATGCTTAAAGATGGCCTTAGGATGAGCCGTTCTACCACCTTTCCAGGGACTGAGGTGAAGCTGTGTATGGGGTCTGTGTGACCAGGTTTTGGTAGCAGGGGGAACTACAGCGGTGGCTTCTGTGAGAAGCTGCTAGAACCACAACCCATGTCTGACAAAGCTGATGCCAGTTGCCTCCAGGATGAACTCACCACTGGCCAAGGCCAAACCTATTAGTGATGGTAGTAACATCTCTGTGATAACATATATAAGATAGAAAAAAACCCAGTTATTATGCAGAAGTACTTGTGCCCAGAGAGGAGATGAGTGAGACTATGTGAGAGGGACAATTCTGCAGACACCAAGGCCAGTGGAGAAAAAGGGGAAGGAGGTGCTCCAGGTGCCAGAGCTGAGATTCTCCTGCAGCCTGTGGTGAAGACCACAGTGATGCAGGCACTCCTCCTGAAATCCATGGAGATCAATGTGAGTGCAGAGATCCACCTGCAACCTGTGGAGGAGACCCACACCTGAGCAGATGAATGCCCAAAAAAAGGCACTGTGACTCCATGGGAAGCCCGGGCTGGAGCAGGCTCCTGGCAGGGACCTGTGGACCTGTGGAGAGAAGAGCCCATGCTGGAGCAGGCTTCCTGGTAGGACTCATAACCCTGTGGGGGACCCATGTTGCAGCAGGCTGTTGTTGAATGACTGCACCCTGTGGAAGAGTGACTCATGCTGGAGCAGTTAGTGAAGAACTGTTGCCTGTGGGAAGGACTCACACTGGAGAAGTTCCTGGAGAACTGTCTTGCGTGGGAGGGACCCCATGGAGAGCAAAGGAAGGGCTCCTCTCCCTAAGCAGAGGAAGAAACTGTGATGAAATGTAATGAACTGACCATAACTCCCACTTCTCATCTCCCTCTGCCCAGAAAGGAGGGAGGGGCAGAGGGAAGATGTTTTTAAGATTTGTTTTACATCTCATTATCCTGCTCTGATTTTGACTGGTAACAAGTTAAGTTAATTTCCCCAAGATGAGTCTGTTTTGCCCATTATGGTAATCCGTTTGTGAACTCTCTCTCCCTGTCCTTATGAGCCTTTAGTTTTTCTCTCTCTGGTCCAGTTGCAGGGGGGAGTGACAGAGCGGCTTTGGTGGGCATTTGGCATCCAGCCAGGGTCAACACACCATAGGCTGACTGGTCTGTAGTTGCCTGGGTCCTCTTGCCCTTTTTTAAGGCTAGAGTGACATTTGCTTTCTTCCAGTCCTCACCACAGCCTTTCTAAGATGACTGAGAGTGGTCTAGCAATGATGTCCACCAGTTCCCTTAACACTTGTGGGTGTGTCCCATCTGGGCATATGGACTTGTGGATGTCAGGTTTGTCTCCAAGGTATCTAACTCAGTCCTCCCCAGCCAAAGGGAAGTCTTCTTTTCTCAAAGACAGAAATTACCCACAGAGTTAGTTACCAGCAGGGACATCCTAATTAAAGGTCATAATGTCCACAGCATCTTGAGTCTAACACTCTTGCCTGTTCAGAAACTAAGGAGTGAGAGATATTCGAGCTTTTTATTGTTTGGTCAATGTGGTTCTTCTAAGATACTATTCAGTGAGTTAGAGGACACATCTGAATCCTCAGGTGTCTGCCGGGTCTAGAAACCAAAGGGCTGGGACACAGGTGGAAGGCAATGTAAATACATAATGTATATAGACCTCTGAGTCAGAAGGGCATTTAATTATGTGCACAATTTGAAACACACCACATTGGCACTTACACTGCAGACTGCAGCAGTCTTTTCAAAGAAATAATTTGTTACTGTTTGAACTGAGAGGACATAAATGATGCTTTTTAGCAGTATTGCCTGTAGTTGTGATCTCATTTTATGCTCTATGGTAAATAAAGAGAGGTTGTAATTTCCATACTGAACTCCAAAGAGTCTCACCATTTGCTTATTTATTTACTCCCACACTATGGAATGTTCCCAGTGAAATTCCTTTCCCCAGTTCTCAAACATTTACAAACAATTGGAAGATATGTTTATGCTGAGAATCAAACTTCCACATGCTCCTCGTAGCACATTGCTTTATCCCAAAGGTCTTGGTATTTTGCAGTCATTATGTGTGGCTTTTCTGTTACATTACATCACATTAATGAAAATCTAGACATCAGTAAAAGGATACATATTATGAAGTGCAACCATCCACATATTTTATCAAAGGTGTTCAGAAGAAAATGAGGTTTCAAATTATCTTCCTAATACATTTTGGCATATAATATGAATGATTGAGTGCCTTGGGTAAAACTCTCAAGAGAACATCTAATTTTTGCTCCTGTGTCAGTGATCACACAGGCAAGTGATATTTACAGTATAATTTAATCTTCAAGAGTGGACAGGGAGTCATAAGGAGAAAAGTTTTGGCCAGCTACATCAACTCATTCCAAGTTCACGGGCAGATTAGTAAGTGGGAGTTACGGAGGAAAAATGTAATTACCTGATCTGTGAGGAGGTCCTTGTGAATGGTATGCATACAGAAAAGAACCAAGAGAGGCATCCCTCCAACGATGTAATAAAATTTGGTGGTTTGGTGTTTTTTTTTTTTTTTCTGTCTGCACCCAACAATCTTTGGTTTGGATTTACTTGTAGTGACAGGTTTCACTTTTACACTTTACAACTGTTTTCATCCCCGTGCTTCTGGTGAGCAACGGTGGCAGTCAATACAAGGATACTAAGTGCCTTAAAGTTTTGGGTTTGACTTTCTTTTCTTCTCTTCATCTTTGTGGCTAACAGCAAGTGGATTCTCCACTAGGAATGTCATGAAAACTGCAGTCACTAAAGTAACCTAACACATAATTAATCTCTGAGTCATATCTAAATGCATTACAAGGTCTACAAGAATTCTAGCAGCAATATGTCAGCAAAATTTTGACATGAAGAGACTGATTTTTCCAATCCTCTTAGGAGTGTGACTGGCAATATGCAGGACTGCCTGCAAAGACCTTGGCTCTACAAAAAGAAATTGTGATTGTCTGCTCTTCCACTTTCCTAATTTGCGCACACAGTTAACAGTCAACTTAAAAAAATTCTGATGTGCTTCAGTAAGTAATAACATACTGTGCAATTAGACTGCTCATGTCTTTCCTGTGGTGTAGGGCACAGAGTCTCTCTGACTCGATAAGGTACAGTGCATTGGTTGGAGACCCTGTTGTGAATTCCACTGCAAATTCAGAACTGCCAATAGACATTTTCTCCTCCCAGAAAGAAAACAACCAGGAGATTACATCTGTATAATGTGCACGTAAGATAATATATTAAATTGAATCATTCAATAAATGTCATATAGGCACTGTTGAAGCATACACCTCATTACACAAATTTAGATGTTGCATTTTGTCCTTTTGAGGATGAACTTATGGTGTTAATATTTTTTTTCAGTAGAAGTTACAGTGAAGATACACCAAAATTTGGAATAAGGTTGACACTTACCTGGGTTGTTCTCTTTTAGGTACCCTAGAGTTGCACTCAAGTTTTCAGCTTAAGAGATATTTAACTTGCTCTCTTCATAGAAGGTTTCTTCAAATATAAGGATTACAGTCACTACTTCCTACCAATTACAGATAATCAATGGGATATGGGTGTCTTATCTCAGATAATAGAAGGAAGCAAGTATGAGGGACAGGTCATACATTCCTACAGCACTGGCATCTGATAAAAACACAGAGGCTATCACACTGCCATAAAACATACAGCATTAAAGGACTAACACACATATGGAGATATCAGGTATGTGTCTAGATTCCTGCAAGCCAGTCAGTTAAGAATGTCAAAGATTTATTTTTCTGGTAGGAATGAGGTGGTCAGCATATAAAACCTACATTCAATGTCTGCAATGTACTTTTCCTGTCAAAGTCAAATAAATTCATGTTCTGCAATGTGGTCACATAGACCACACGGTCATCCATGTACTAAAAGAAGCTCTGGATTCTCATTGCAAGGACACCAGCATGACTAAGCAAAGGGGCCATTATAGTATCTAGCGACAGTGATCTACTGGAAGCTGCTAATCTGTGTCAGACCTTGAACAAACATTACACAAACTCTGGCTGAATGGGTCAATAACTCATTTTCTACCAGTTTTTTAAGTGTTCTGCAATTTTGTAGCACTGCAATTTGTGACAGGTATCACAGTAAATTGTTGCCAGAGCTACAGGTTTTCACCATCTCTAGAGGTTTTCTACACATATATTGAAAGAATAACATTCACTGTCAAGCCATGAAACTGGGTTTTCAAAGCACACAATACCTGAGAATCCATACTCTGATTTCTATGACGGCAGTGACAGTGTGATTACATGACTTTGCTGGTCTTGACCAGCAAATCTCATGACTCAAACTGTCTCTGAGCTTTTTACGCCTCACTATTTAGAAATTAAGTGAAACATTATGTTAAATGTTTCTTGCTCAATAAAAATTCACTCAATTCAGTCATTTCGCTCAGAGCACTCATTTTAATTTAATGAAATATAGTTTTATGAGACTATTTCTACAGCTTCAGTGTTATTCACAAGTCTTGACCTCATTAAGCAGGAATAGAGATTGAATTGCTTAAAAAATGTTCTTTCAAGTACGCTATTATATTTGGAGTCCAAGCAAAAGTGAATGCTAGAAAAACATGCAAGCACCAGAATCTTTGCACTTGTAGATAGTCCCCCATCTTGGTTTTCAATTGGTAGCTCTATTTGGATGGTGCCACTCTGGAACATCTGTTGTCAGCCCCAGAAACCAATGAAAAAAGAGAAGGAACTTTACAAATATCTTAATGGAGAAACTCATGGAAATGTTACAGAAGCTCTGTGAAGACCAAGGGTAAGAGTTGTGAAGATATTACTTTTAACAGAATGATAACACAGGGCTTATTCATCATCACCCTAGCCCCATTAGTTACCTCCCTCCACCTCCCTCCTCTAGCCCATCAGAAAGAACCTGCAAAGCCTCAGTGAAACTGTCCCATATTGTAACTATGAGCGAGAACTTCCTGGAAAATTCACTTCATAGTCATATGGGTATTATGGAGCTTTTACTGTATCCACAAATGTCACCACCCTGCTTGGTCATGGATGTATTCCAGGTACTGTGTGCCCAAGCCAGGTTTCTCCACTGAGGCAATAGCAAAAGAGATGAGGCATACAGTGCCAAGAACATTCTGCTCATATCCGAGGCCAGTGAACTTCTGCACAGGAGAAAACTGACTCCTGGAAGAAACAGAGGCCCTCTCTGAAGGTATGAGATAAAAATGCTCAGCCAGCATGGTAGAAAAGCTCACTGGGTCAGTAGAAAACAGTCATGCTTAGATCAAAACTTAATCTTTCTCATTTTGACCTGTTCCTCCCACCTCAATCTAAAAGTGAAAACCAGCAGTTGTGAGCTTGGTTTGGCACTGAATAGAAACATCTGGTTAAAAGACAGAGAGTAACAGGACTATTTTAACTAAAAAATTCCCTGAAACAGGGCTGTAACACTGAAGTTTCTGAGTTTAAGGTTTACAAAACCGCACAAATGACTGAAAACTGAACCAAACCCTCATATATGCTATGGTATAGAAATGCAGTTAAATAACTTTAACCACCTTATCTTCGATGGCTACAGTAACAGATCAATATTTGTTGTCACATACAGATGAAATGGAAATAATTTCTGGTTTTATAGTAATGCTATGAAATAGAGTTAGATTTGGTGGAAGTCTTAAGACACTTGCTCAAATCAACTTGTCTCGTTTCATCTCTACTGGTATTAAAAGATAAAAAGAAACATAAAAAATCCTCTTTTTAGAGGAGAACATTTACTCCAAATACTTTCTCATGCAGTTGTGAAGAAATTGAAATAGCAACTGCTTTTAAAGGGAACTGGTTTTCACAGAATTCCATTAAATATTTCTGAGCTATGGAAAACTGGGAAATAAAAGAAGAATGTCCGAAAAAAATGACTGGCATGTTCAAAAAGCTGCTTATCAAGTACCTTACAGAGTAAAATGTGAAAGGAAAAGTAAGAGAAGTTCTGTGGGCAAAACGTTCTTTGCCAGGCATGGAACAAGACAGGGCAGCATCTCCTCTGGGAGACTATTCTGCCCTTGAACAGGGCACAACTTTTCTTCTGCTTTGAGGCTTCATTCAATTCTGCCTAAACCACTGAACCATTAGCTACATTTAAGGTATTAATTTAGTACAGCAATAATTTAAAAGTTTTACAAAAACCTCATAAAAGTAACTTTGATTTTATTTGGATATGATTCTGACTGAAAACATAAAAAAATAAAAAATGAAAACATAAAAAAATAAAAAAACTGTATCATGCCTCTTTTTTGTTTTTGTTTTGCTTTGTTTTGTTTTTGATGCATTTTCCAGAAACAGAACCAATGGTCTGCCCATATCTAGAAACAAATAAATGTAAAGATTAAGAATACTTTTGAGAAGTTTAATTTTGTTCATTTATGATGAGATATGCATACACACGGCATCTGATAACAATCTGATTGTAGGAATTATCCTTATCCAACTGAAAATAAAAAAAGGGTAAAATCAAAACAAAGCTTAATTACTGAACACAAACTAATAAAGCTCTGCAAACACACTAAAAATTATTCAGAGAAATGAAATTTTTAGAGCGGCAAACATGGCTAAAACATCTCAGAAAAGGCTTTCAGAATATGTTTCAAATCAGGAAGAGGCAAAAATAATTGACAAAATTATTTGATGAAATTACTTATTATGAATAATAATCTGCCTGATTTTGGATGGCCAAAAAGGAAAAATGAATAAACATGCTTATAGCTTGAATTGCACAAATCAGCTTTGTAATGTCACAGAACTTAACTGTGATTTGTTCTCTTCCACAGTTTGTGACTGATCTTGTATTAATTTGATGAGGCCACACAGGAATCACTCTGAGGCTTTGACACTGCGAAGGTAGTGGTGGGGGTATCCTTACATTAGGTGCCACCTAAAATGTTTCTGCATGTACTTCACATATATATTTGTAAGAGACTCAGATCTGAAGATGATTTCTTTTTCACTGTATGCATTCTCTACAGAAACTCTTCACAAATCACTGTGCTGAGATACACAAAAAAGTAAAGGAACATCTTACTGCTGAAGCATGCCTGACTTCATCAGCACATCAAGCATTTATCCACTGCATATTTCACTCCTGGGGGCTCAGAGGGAATACCAAGGCACCAGACTGTTATTTTACACTACCTTTGACAGAAATTCACACATTGCTGACAGTAAACACAACAATAAAGAATAGATTTAAAACTTTTCTTTATATAGGGGGAGTCAAGAAGTCAAAATCAAGGAAAATATAGTTAAGAATATTTCCATTTCACTTGAACTTTACAGGATTGAGGAGTATTCATTGAAACAGGAAAATCAAAGGGAGGGATAGAGTGTAAAAGAAAGCACTAAATGTAGATGAGGAAAAGGAAATAAGAGCTTAATTGTCTTTGTTTTTTGCATGTGACTATTTTCAGCAATGCCCCAATTGATGTAACTTTACAGATCTCCATGGAATTGCTCCTGAGTGAGACCAGCAAGAATATCTTGAAAGTGAACAGAATGAACTTAATATCTGCTTTTAATATTTGTTGGTTTAAAGTAACAATAAAAAAAAATAAGTACCCTCCATAATATTAAGAAGGTGCAGTTTTAAAACTATTAATAATGCACCTTAGAAGAGAATGCTATCAGTAACTCATTGCTTCACCACATAGAATTACCATAAATGAAATATACTTCAAGGAGCTCCTGAAATTTATTTTACATGTAATTGTGAATTATAGAGTGTACATATACTAGAATAATGTCACTTAAAAATGAAAAGCTTTATTGCTAGGTTCTACTGCAAAACATCTTGTCATGAATATTTTAAAAAATCACTTAAGTAATGCATTCTAAGTTATTTTTAATTAAATTAAGTTCTAATATTCTGTAAAAACTGCCTGCAGATTAATATGTAAATGTGCACTAAATATTTCCACAGCATTAAAAATACTTCAGAAAAACGATTCTTTAAAAGAGAAACACTATGAACAGACTAATATATATATATATCTCAAACTGGTGATATATGCAGAACATCTTGATAATTCCTTGTTGATTACTCCTCCGAATTTAATTTCGTTCAAAGGTGAAGGGCAAGTGGATTCATACAATCTACTTTAATTTGTGTACAAAATACCCATACTCCCTGAAACCCAAATAGAAAGACTTTTCACTTTATTAAATCTTAGCTACTCAACTGAAATCTTGTCTTTCCTTTCAAAAGATCAGGTTCATCACATGCTAAATGTCAGCATTATTGTGAAAGTTCAGGAGGAGCCACAGTTGGTTACGCTGTTTGTCCTAATACATAATAGGAGGGTTATAAAAACCATCCATAACTTCTACACTGGAGGAAAATGTGACCAGTGACATTAACCTGCATTTTCACAACTGTAACCCAGAATCATATGCAATGTTCAAGTAAACTAATTACATTTTTCTTACATATTTTCAGCCTCTACTGTTTACCAATGTTAAATCTGTACTGCAGAAACAAAATGACACTAGCCCCATAAACCAGTGCCTGATGTGAAATTTCGTATTTACCCTCTCTCTTGGGAAGTTCCCAGTAAAGCCAGACCTAGCGATCGTCATCTCCTCTGACAGCCAGGCTGAGCCCTGCCCAAACAGCAGCGCGTACAAGCACTTGCAAAGAAATAGGATGCACCACTTAGAAAAACTGCACTACTGCAACTATAATACTCAGTGTACTTTCAGAGGGTACATTTTAAGGCACTGCAGGGAAGAACAAATGAAGGAATTTTATAAGATAACATGGATGGCTGCTTTCAGAAATGTACCATTTCTGTAGCACTACTTTCCAGCAGATCCATGAAGAACATTGGTTTCAGTAACTATCCATTTTGAAACTATTTGAGAATGAATCTTATTTAAAAATAATAATAAAAAAATTTTAAAAAAGGTAAATAAATGACCTCTTTTAGCTTACAGATGACAGCTGCTAAAAGGATATTAGTAAAGTAATTGTATTATTTTTATTCCAATGATAATATTTATGCATTGATATTCTCAAACTATTCAAAGGACTAGTAGTCAATGAGTATTTAGGGTAGAGTTTAGTTCTTCTAGAGGTTATAAACCCCCTCACTATTATCTGTATTATTTAAGGTAAAACAGCAATAGAAAACAAATGAGTGATGACATGGGTTGAATCTTGTGTTGTGGTGGGCAGAGTCCAGGGAATTTCAACACAGTACAGTCACAAAGTGCAAGGTTTGTCCATTTGCACTTCGAATTCCTTTGTTTCCACCCTAGAATGCCTGAATGGAATAAGGTGTGCTTCAGCAATATCAGGATATATATTTATTTTATCCTGTCTCTTCCTTCCATTTTATTTCAGGTTTAAGAGGAAATGTAGTTCAGGTGACATGAGAGAAAGGCCCATAATTCTATTTCATGATCTTCTGTAACAGGTTTTTGTAGAACAGTGTGAAACAGAAGACAAAACAAAACACAGATATTCCACAAACTCACTGAAAACACACCAAATAAGAGTACGCAAGTAGATACAACAAACACAGTTAATCTTTATGTGATTGAATATGTGGAATGTTAAAAAGTGATGATCTGACTCTTTTTGTTAATTACTAGGATAAGTACTTTATCGAGTGATGATAAAGCTGTGCTTACAAGAGTTGTGTACTTTAAAAAAGTTATTCCTCTCTTTTCCTAAATGAAAAGAGACCTGCAGGTCAAGTACATATGCAGAGAAAGTTAAGGACAAAACTCTGGAAACATTATGAAGAGCTCTGTGATCTCTTCTATCCTAAGTGAATTGGAAAAAAACCTGCCAAGCCTTCTAAGTCTGTTAACATTGGTTTAGTTCCATAAGGCAGTGATTTCATAGGAAGCTTTTATGGTTTTTATACAGCAGTTAAGAGTATGATCTCAGACAATTGCAGTGCATCTTTGAAGTCTACAGAAGACATGGTGGACTGCAATAAAAATAACCTGTTAAGCATTATTTGCCAGGTTTCTTTGGTAACAAAGTTTATACAATCCCCCTATCTGTGCATGGATGCCCATTCTTCCACCCACCACTCTACATCCTGTCCTGCTCCCCTACTTTGAATTTAAACTGGCAGAGGTTGAAATACAAGATTTGTACAACCCCTGAGAGTTTTGGCAAAGAGAGGCAAATCCCACCTATTTCCTGACAGCGGGAAGAAACATAAAAGAAACCTGAATCTTCCTAGAGATGAAGGAATCTTATTTTTGGACCTTTCCTGGCTCCAGTGGCATGAAGCACCAGGGACACCATCCAGAGACAGGACTTTTTCAAGATTCACAATGTTGGAAATGGTGGCACCTGAAGGTAAAGACAAGAGCAAAAGACACAGAGGGCATCGTGCATACTCCAAGATCTCCCCTTTTTTTTTTTTTTTTTTTTTCCAGTACACACTGGCCTCCTAAGTATGCTCCTTGGGAACCTGGGAAAGCCAATAGATTGATCCTTTCTAGGTTTCTTGCAATCAGCCCTCAAGCTTTGCATGGTTCAGGAACTGCTGTCAGGCTCAGATGTGGCCTTCTAATTTGGGTTTTTCTGGTCCAGCAGTTTGAATTTTCTGAGCTGACTGAGCATCTCTTATTGTCCTACTCATTCTTGTAGCAGGCTTGGGAAACTTATCCCATGTGCTCAGGCTGATTTGTCCTCTGTTAATTCTCACATTATTGGGAACTGTGCAAAAGAGTATTTTTACCCTTTAGTTTTGAAGGCTGTGTGATTGTTTGGACAGAATACACAGCTATATTTTCTGCCATTTTCCTGTAAAATTTTGTACTCAAATCTGACAGAGGCAACCATAGTACCTGTAAAGATGATTACATTCTTACAAGTCTCATAAAAAAATAGAAACTCACAACAGGGCTGAATATTTAGAAGTTCACATCTCATAACTTTTTATTCCTGTGTCTGAATACCGCAGGTGAAGAAAACAGCCTGTCTGCTGCTGACAAACTAACGATGTGGGAAAAGATTAAAGATACATATGGAGGGACAAAACCACTATCATGATTCAACTATCTATTCAGACAGTTGACATACACAAAGTGATAGAAAGTCACATTTCCCAACTGAGGCATCCAAAGGGACCTTGACAGGCTTGAGAGATGAACCCATGTGAACCTCATGAAGTCCAACAAGGCCAAGGCCAAGTTCCTGCACATGTGTCAGGGCAATTCCAAGCACAAGTACAAGCTGGATGAAAAACTGATTGAGAGCAGGTTTAGATTAGATATTAAGAAGAAATTAATTACCGTGAGGCTGGTGAGGTTGCTCGGAGAAGCTGTGGATGCCCCATTCCTGGAAGCGTTCAAGGCCAGGCTGGATGAGGCTTGGAACAACCGTGTCTAACAGAAGGTGTCCCTGCCCATGGCAGGGGGCTAGAATGAAATGACTTTTAAAGTCCTTCCCAAACCAAACATTCTATGATTCTATGAATTACGACAACTGTAGAAAGCATTATGTCTGTCTCCTTTTCATGAATGTTTTTTTTTTTCATAAACAGAAGCTCAAGAAACTAGAATGTGTTGTAGTAGATTAGAATTCTACAGTAAAGATTTTTAAACAGATGCTCTAAATCCAAAATGGTACTACAAAGACCACTTCTTTTAACACTTCTATTAGTACTCTATTAAAAAAGCTTAATTATTACAAGAAGTCTGGTTGTCCCACAGTCATGCAGGTAATAAACCAAAAAAGCATCTTATTCTTTCACTTCCAGTTAACCCATATTCATATAAGTAGCTAAACCAATCCCTGACATCTGGAAAAACAAACTGTCAAAATTCATCAGTCCTTGTTTCACATATTCTAGACCTTGTTCAAAGGGAGAAGGTCTGAAGGTTGCAATATTGTCTTACTGGGCTCAGACTAGAGTGATTCTGTTCTGAATGATGCCTGTGTTTCTCAGCATAACCCTGGACCTCTTCCTGAAGGATATGCCACCCCCTTATCAAAGGGACAGGTTCACTGCAGCATCCTGCTTTGCATAGTTTAGTGGGGCTGCACGCACTCTTAATAGGAAAGATAGACTAGATAATCACAGTTCTGCCTACTCCTTCTCATAGGGAATTGAAACTGTTGTGACCAGACTTTGTGGTTGCCATTCTCCCATGGCCTGAAGTCCTCAACAATTATTTGCATTGTTTTACCTTAACACTAGTTGTGATTAGAAAACAGGATGAGGGCAAGAGTGCACAGAAAACAGTTTTGTTAAAACGCACTGAACAATGAAATTACATATAATTTCCTAAACTGGCAAATTTCATGCCATTGGTCATCAATAGTACGGCTAAAACCATGTCATGGAAGAAACTTACCTGGATTGCAACAACGCTGCAGGAACATTCAGCAACAAACTTTACCTAAGGCTCCTGTTTCAAATCTCTTCTAATGACCAACTAGAAGCCCTTTGTGAAGCTAGGATCGCTGGCAAATGGTTTTCTAATTGTCAGTAACTGGATATTTTTTGTTGAACACTTAATGACAGTACTTCTTTTCAGGCTAGTTGCAGCCCTAAACGAACTCCACAGGCAGTATTTTTTTCTTTTTTCTTTTATGACACAAGGGATATTATTCTTCCCTTTGTTTTCAAGGATAACTTCAACATACACATAACCTTTCCTGGCTTTAAGGTGATTTGCCCTCAGAAGTATGCTCTCAGGGACACATGAGCAGCACTATGATTCTAGAGTAATGTTCTGGCTGAAAGAGAAGATGTAATGTTCTATGACAACAAACATGAAGAGGAGTGAGAGGAGCATGAAATGCTCCATGGTTAACAGAGCTTGGCTACTTTAGAGACAAAGAAGACAATAATAAGCAAAGAAACCAGCTGGCAGTATTAAACTACTGGCCGAAGAAACCCTTTTCTGTTTCACCTCCTGTTCTGTTACAGCTCGTGGTACATATTTCTTAACTTCTTGGACTTCAGGGTATGTAATGCCATTCTCCATGAAGCACGAAGAAACAGAATGTACACAGCCTCCCAGAACATCATATGATGCTGAAGAGATGAAGTGAAACAGGAATGTCTCAGTGACACCCACAGGAACAGTCACCGTCGCCAAATTGTCAGCATGCTTCTGCAATGCCAGACCACAGCGAGCATATGGATAGTTTAGGCTTTCTGCCATTAGACTAGATTAGTGAAGCACATGGTTCATGCACATCTAGTCTAGCTTTGTGCCAGTGGAGAAAATATTTCCACTACAAGTAGCCTCCCGGAAGAAGGAAGAAGGGCTAATTCTTGGGCAACTTCCATGGAAAAAGCCCGCTGCATTTGTCAGGTTCTGTGATACCTCCCTGGAGAAACTCTTCATGTGATCTGTGATTACACTTCTGAGACCATGAACTGAGGTGTGAAACAGAATACCCTTCCCTTCTGTCGAGCAAACGAGACTGACAGTTCTGCAAAATTCCTCCAACAGATGACACTACTGGGGGTTTTCATACTGTTACAACTCATGCAGGCTGTATGGCAGTAGTTTGTGAAAAGCTTGCTCTCCACAGCCTCCCCAGGCAAAAGGACTTTAGTGAAAGATACACCTAGTGAAAGATATGCCCAGAACCTTTATTGAAAAAATGTTCTGTATCATTTTGAAGAGAAAAATTCAGGTCTGGTGGAATTTTATATTTCAAGTTTCATTTTCTTTAGAAAAATCTTAAGCCCAAGCCACTAAAAACCCACTGTGTGAATAGCGGATAACCTAACTCTAGTCTCTTTAGAAACAGACTCTGGTACTGTTGTCAGTGCTGTCATCTATGTTGCAAAAATGACCAAGTTATTTAGTACATTTTCATGTATTTTCCTTATGGAAAATTATTCCATCAGAAATTTAATGTTTGCGGTATATTGACAAAACAAAGAAAACCAGCATATACTACCCTGTGTTGCAGTTGACTAAGTAACTAACTTTCATCAGCCTGATGAGCTAATAATATGGTTACATAAAATGCCTTCCTTTTGAAGTTGACCTGGTTATTTATATCCTTGTACACAAGTCATAATACAACTCTGACATCTAGGAAGGTTTCCAACTAATATGTTGTGAAGACAACGTAATATACCTGTGTGGCTGTTTCACTTCAGAGAAGAAGCAAAACATAAAACTGGACAATGGTTAAATAGCATGGTTAACATATACATCTGTCATTCAGCAAACACACATGATTAATTATACTAACTTGAATAATCATATACGCATTAATCTATTTCCAAATAAAAACTCATAAATATTTGTGAAATAGAGGACAAAATGTTCATGCCAAACACAGTTGAATATAGTGCTTTAAATACTCTTTTAGTGTTTGCCTTCCGCTTTTTGGCATATTAATTGCATTTTCTTTTGTATTGACAGCATACAGGAATGATTTTATCAAGAACTCTTTAAAAATTAGCAATGAGTCTGAGCAGCCGCAGAGGAAGGGATCTTGTTAGTTGTAATGTAAATGCAAACACACACAATGTTTATTTCTGACATACCACTATTGTGGTCTCCCTACTGTAGCCCAAAAACATTATTATCCAACATACCTCAATGAGGTGTCTTTTCAATTAATATAGGGAAATGTCTTTTTAAAGATAGTTAATCTTTGTGTAAACATATTTTTTTTCTTAATAGTTGCATGGTTTTGCAAAACTGAAAAGAGCAATTATCTATGCAAAATTTCAGTAAGAATACTTCTAATTATCAGACCTCCCTTGTAAACTTTCAGCCCAGAGTTGAAAAAGAAACTACACATCACTATGTAGGCTTTCTCTTCAGCAAAAAAATGCTATGTTCAGCATTCTTCAAAATGGATCACATTTTTCCCTGAAATTATCATTCAGTGCCGACAACTACTAGTAATTTTACATAATACAAATTATTCCAAGTAAAATAAAATATAATCTGGAAACATTCCCTTTATTATCTGCATATCAGAAAATACACATTTGTGATTTAACAAATTAATTACAATAATCTAACTGTTCTGGCAAGCCTTTACCTCCCTCTTGTTTGTTCCTACACACAAAACTTAGTCACTGCTCGCACAAGGAAATATTGGAATGAAGATCACTCCAGACTGGGTGCACAAAAATAGGTATGTTTAAATAGGTCATAGCAAGATGCTGTTGGTAGAGACTGAGTAACCACTTCATAATCTCAGACTTTGTACTCACGTATTTTCCTAATAGCTCTTAGCTACAGTGGGTATTGCATTCTCAAGCATGATTTTATAATTTATAACAAAGGTACTTCCATGCAGCGCCTCTGCTGAAATCAAGACCATGGAATGAAGTGAATTATATGGCCAATTTCTTTAAGGTTCATTTACCCTAATATTCAGATGTACTGGATGAAGTTGTAAGCCTATAAAAGAACATGTCACTGATGCCACTGTGAATTTTCTGAGGGTTTAAGGTGTTATGACCATGCATAACAAATTGCAAGACACTGGAAGTTTTATAGATATTGCAATTTCTAAGAACTGGGTTGGAGTGGACTTTGAAAATCTACTTCCAACTCTGCTGCCTGCATTTAAATTATTAACAATTATCAATCTAAGAATGTACGCATATACTGTATTCCCATGAGACAGAGATCATTGTGGTTTATGCATTGCATTATTTTGAAAAAATTTGCTTGTCATATTCATGACAATGCAAGCACATTCACATGTGTTCTTACTCATCTTCATAAATATTCATTTACCCAACTGATTTGTAGTACTGGTTTTCTAACCGTTAGCTAATCCTTCAGACAATTTTGCATTCTGAAATGGAAATAGTCTTTTTTCCCTGGACAGTAGTCAGTGATCAGAATAAAGGTAAAATTACAATTTCATCATGCCAACAAGACCACCATAATCTATGCATAAAAAAGAAGAAATGAAACATGAGCTCAGCGTTCTCTTATTGCCATTCATGATTCAATAAAGTATGTTATTCTACGTTTATGGAAGATTTTTTCAGTAAGGACTTACTGCTCAACTAATTTCTGTCCTGAATCCAGAATAATCAATAGAACACCAGATTCCTTCACTGGCCTAGCAGATATCAAAGGGACTTCTAGGCGTTTACTGATAGGAGACAGACCAAAAATGGTGATTTGCTGTTTCTCGCACAGTGTTCATTGCACTCCTCACTGCCCATCTGTTCTCCTGACCTTGACATAGCAACTTTCAAGCAGCAGTGGTGCAATGCAATCCTAAGGAACCCCATATGGTCTCCTGTGAATCAGGTCTTGATGCGGGGGAACATCCCCATTAGTAGGAGGCTAATAGATATTGTCTGCGAGTATTTTGGAATGCTGCTTTAAAAATCCTGTTCCTTGCACTGCAAGGAAGAAAACCACAATTCTCAGAAGTTTTATATTGTTGGATTATGACTGCTTTTTCAGTGAAATGTGCCATTGCCTGTAATTTACTATTGCATTTCAATAGTTAGAATGTGAGCTATGAATAAATCTGCACTATTATAAATCAGAAGTAAAAAAGGAAAAAAGAATTGCTTTCCATCCTTTACCACTTTAAGGTGGTTTTGGGAAGGAATTAATTGAAAAAATTCTTCATGTATAAAAAAAAGAAAAAAAGAATATCCTTCTTACCAAGTGAGGCCACGAAATGGTTTTACTGTAGAACGCATATCACTAAAGTACTTGTATCATTTTTATGTGATTAGGCTAAAAATAAATCTATTCATCATGTCATAATACAGTAGAAAACTATGTTTGAATATAAATTACGGCAACACCCACAATAACTTGCGTTTTCACCCTACAGAAAAAATGCCAGACTTTGATAAGGATATTTATAATGCCTAAAAACAGCTTGGTGTTTTATAAGAAAAAAAAAAAATCTTGATATGTTATCAGCTGCAACTAAAGAATAAATAGAAAGGAAGGAGAACTGAACTGTGACAGATGTTAACAGCAGGTTGCTGAATTTTTCAGTTACTTGCAGACTGCTTGTCGGAAGAATTCGAGGCACTGTGCTCTCATCTTCACCACATTTCCGCAATGACATTCATGAAGCACTCCCGTAGAACTTGAGGGAATTAGAAATGGGCACAACTTGCCCTGGTTTTCACACAGCTCAAGAACTTACTCGGAAATAGTGGCAAGAATGCTGTATGATTTGATGAATTATGCCACCATGTCAAATAAGGGTTATTGAAACTCCATGTATCACAGTGGTATATTTTGCATATGAGACCAGTAGCACCACTTATTACTAAGATTGCCAAATACCTTATAAAATTCCTTATAATCTTAGCACATCTCTGTGTATATGGGCTGACAATTTCTATTACTGGGAGTTTTTCTTTTATCTGAATAAGGGACTATTATCAGTTTGCAACAGTTTTCTCTGCCACTCTTTCCTCCTCACATTCTTCCCCTACTCAACTGCGGGTCCTACCCACAGGCTGCAGCTCTAAAAGAACTGCTCCAATATGTGTCCTTTCCATAAGGTACAGTCCTTCAGGTACAGACTGCTCCAAAAAACATGCTCCTGCATGGGTTGCAGTTTCCCTCAGGGAATGTCCACCTTCTGCAGTGTGCAGATGGATATCTTCTTCACCATGGACCTCCATGGACTGTAGGGGTACAGCCTGCCTGCCTTACCAGGGTTTGCACCGTGGGCTGCTGGGGAATCTCCGCTCTGGGACCTGAAGCACTTCCTCCCCCTCCTTTGTAGCTGACCTTTGTGTCTGCATAGTTGTTCCTCTCTCAATTTTTCTTACTTGATACTATCAAAATACAAACTTAACCTTTAGGGAAAATGGTGAGAGAAAATAGGGTGTTTATGCTTGATCTTCATCTTAGTCAATATGGTCTCAGCCATGGTACTCAAGAGATGTTTCTAGAGAGCAATATGGTCCATTCTCCTATTGGATATCTTTGATCACTGATAGAAAGCACACAAGCAAGATCTGGTCCTGTTTTTTCTCTAGCTTTCTGTCTCTTTATGCAATTCATTGATTTAACTACATTTTTCTCAGAACACAGCTTTCAACTTTATCAATACCCAGATACTCCCATACTTGCCATTTTTTTGAGAAATGAGGACAAAATGAAATAATTAGGCAAAACCCTTCTGTGACACCATCTAATAAATTTTTCATGCTGTGTATTGAGAATCCACCTCAGTGGATTGTCAGTGTCTAACACATCAACAATTGCCACCAGATAATCTGATCCATTGTGCAGATTCAATTGAGTTTGAATTCAGTTGCACTGGCAACTTTATCTGAACTGTGGAGTCGTTCCGGCTATGCCGGAAACAGAACTTTATTGCATTCCATCTCTGTAATGTCCTGTGAAGAAGGAGGGTTTATATAGTACCTCTAGATTTTCTAATTATATGTAACAAAACACGGAACTTCTCTTGTAGCAGAGGGATTTCAGTCTGCCCCTCCCCCTTGCAACAGGACCATGGTTTTTTTTAACAAAGGCACCAATAACTGCCTGTCCTCTACTACAGTGAAGACAGATGGCCTGTGACCAACAGGGCTGTGCAATGTTCTCTTCTTTCACTGGTATACCTAAATAGATTGTAAAGCTGATCAATTCACTAAGTAGGGAATTGAACTCTCATTGCAATTGTTCTGTTTTTAATCCTGGCTTGTTTCTTGGCATTTCCCATGTAATAATGCACTATGCTCTGTTAGAAATGTCGTTCTCATTTCCTACCCACTCCACTGAGGCATTGAGTTGAGAGATGGTTGCAATTACTAGTGGTGAAAATGTCCAAGTGGACTTGGATACAGGCAGTACATTTATACATTTATTTATTCTGGCTCATTCTAATAATGCTTAAGTGCTTTAAGTTCTGACTTTTTGCACACAATTGACAGAATTTTATTTCTTTTGTTAACAGTCACAAAACCAATGTAAGCTTGAATACTTAGAGAATGCAGATTTTTAGAATGTGAGCACATGGGAAGATGCATTGAAATTATTGTATGTATTTAGTGTTTAGGGGACAGGAATACCTGAAGCTTCAGCTTATTTTCACCTAAATGCAACTGAAAATTATCGCATACCTAAGAAATTGGCCCAACCTTTCTTTTCTCTTTTCTTTGAAAGCCAAGTGAAACACTTGACAACAATTAATCTCAGTGGTTTCTCTTGGCATTCTCACTATTACATACAAGGGAGTGGGCTGTAATAGGCTGCAAAATTTTTTGGGGGGATGCAGGATAATGCATATATATAATAGAATTGCACTTTTTGGCCAGTCACTGATAGCGCTAAATGCATTATTATGGTAGTCTTGGCTTGGGGTGAGGTGGGAATGAAAGAAGTGGAAATAAAAAAAAGTAACAAAACCTAAGTGTAGATATTACAACAGAGTTATCTCCCCTTTTCATGGAAGTAAAAAATAAAAGTTTTGTTTCTCATTTCCTAATGTACAGTCCTGTTAGCACAGCCCCATACACAGCAGTATTCCCCACAACTGAATGGACTTTTACCTTGCATTCAGACTTCTAACACAAATGGTTATAAAAAGCTAATGTGAGCTGGCACAGAAACTCAAGGATAAGCACAGGACCTGAAAACAATTTATTTCCCCTCCCAGATTTACTAGATTTTAAATGCCCTTTTATGTCCTTTATTTTGTTGCCAAAGCACTTCTGCAAGGCTACCAATGGGCAGTGTTGCTTTTTTGCATGACTTCCAAGTTAATTCTTTGTTCCCCAAAAGTAATTACATTATTTCTTTCCTCTGGGAGAAAAAAAAAATCACAATATAAGGGGTGAGATGATAGGGATAATTAGACTAAATCGTGGCATAGAACACAATGGAAAAAATATCTTTTATGAAGACCACCTGTCTACTTATTTTTGTAGCTCGAATGATGTTTTGTTTTGTTCAGGGAAACAAATTCACTTAATAAAATCCAAAACACAGATGGCAGCTGCTAGGAAAAACCCATACAAGATTTTTTGTAAATGGTAGAGAAGTGATCTGAGCTCTGAATGGAAGGATGAAAAATTTTGTGTCTCTGTCAATGGTGCTGTTTTCCAAGAGCTCTCTCATGCAGTCTGGGATTTTCTTAGAGCAGAAATTCTAATCCTGAATGTTAGAAATAAGGCTTTCTTTCATGTCACTCTAATTGTTTTTTTATGTATGTTTTTTAATGCATTTTCATTATTTTATTGAAAAATAATACTTGACTCTACATGGTATTTATTCAGCTTACTTTAAAATGGAGCAGGAGAAAATTCTTAAATCTCTGTTCCTCTTAGAGATTCAAACAAATATTTCAATACAAAATTACCTAGTAGTTTAAGGAAAGATACCAGATTTTTAAAAAAAATAATAATGTCCTTTATTAGACTAAGTCTGTATCTCAGTTTAAATTCCTGAATTCACACCTACAACACTAATACTGTTATCCTACATGGTCAAGACCATACCATGATCTATGTAAAAATAACAGTAAGAGCAAGAGTTACTCAGGGAATTACTGAAAAAAGTATAATTTTGCATATTAATAGTCCCTACTTGCAAAGTTCACAAAGCCAGAAAAACACATTGCTATTAATTCAGGCTGGCACTACCTGGGAGTTTAAGAAGACAGGGGCTTGACTGAGAACATTTTCAGATGGCGGGTCAGAAACACCTGATATCTCAGGCTCCTTTCAATCTGGCCTAAGTCCTTCGAACATTTATCTAAAATGCAGCTTAACCGGGGCAATAAAACAAGGACTGTGGACAGCCATCGAATTCTATGGTTTAAATACCAAAAATAATCTTCTCCTAAAGAGAATTATCTTTCAAGGAAAGAAAATTTAAGTCATGGTGGGGGTCTTCTTGGTCACTTCCCCTTAGAAAGGGAACCTCTCCCGTGGGAATCTTACCTGTCCTTAGTGTCCTTAGTGAGGAGGACAGTGCTTTCAGCACTGCAGTTCCTCCAGCAAACTAGAACCCCACCCAGATTCACTTTTCTGGTGCCAGTCTTTGGACAAGACCAGCATCTGGCAGATTGATTCTGGCTGAGCATCAGATAGGGTGGTACCAACACAGTTTGTGGAAGTGATCGTTTTAGAAGATTCAGTGGATTATCATAGAATCAGTTTATTACATAGGATTGGATTATCATAGAATTCAGTTGTTTATCATAGAATTACAGAATGGTTTGGGTTGGAAGGGACCTTAAAGATCATACAGATACAACTCTCCTGCCATAGGCAGGGACACCTTCCACTAGACCAGGCTGCTGAAAGCCCCATCCAACCTGCTCTTAGAAAGGTAAAATTCCTCTTACAAGATCTTTCTCAGGAAGAATTCTGCAGAGTTTCTTACCATATTAGCAAAATGAGAATATCATAACAAGTTTCAGTTGTGCTAACTTCCTCAACTGATTCTGAGGCAATTTGCAATCATTATTCTAAGAGATGGTCACAATAATAAAACGTAAAATCACTTGGAATTGAAAAATAAGGTGAAAATCACACAGGCAACATGATGGAATTGCCACTGAAATGATATAAACCACGAAAATTTTACTCACAACTCAGGACAATTGAATTGTGAACTATTGCTTAACAGGATTAAATTAAGGTGGGCAGTAAGGAAATTTAATTTTAAATAAATGGATATGCACCATAGAAAGCTCAATTCCCATCTCATTGAGAGATTTTATTACTCTGACAGCAGATCCACTGTGTAAACATGAGCCTTAGTGAGTACAGGCTTGCTGGGTACCATTGTCAATGTATTCTATGTTGAGATTTATTACATGCATTAAGAGCCTCACCAGTTTGTTCTGGGAGTTGAAAAACATGTTTTAGAAATTTGAAATTCATTAGGATAACTTGTTTAGAAGGATTTCTGACAGAGACATGATAAAATATATTTTGTCTTACTTTCATAAATGCCAAATCTTCACAAATTAAGCACCAATTTTGAAAACAACTTCCACTGAAATCTTAATGAAAGCTCAACAAAGCATTAAATGATGGCTTTTTACCTCCTTCCAAATCATTTACTGAAAATCAGGAGTGGACTTTGTCCAATAACTTGAGCTGTGAGTTTTTGTTATAACTAGGAGACCATTAATTTCAAAGCTTCTTTTGAAGCATTGATTTACAGCTTCTAGAGCATGTGAATTGCCAGTGTCTACAGCAACTACATTAACATTACACACTTGAAATCTCTGAGCCAATCAAAGAATGGAGCTGAAAGTAACTTCCCTGTTTGAGGCAATTTCTCCATAAATCCTGTTAAAAAATCCTTTTGAGTTGCTTCATTCCCTTGTGTTATTAAGACTGAGTACAACTAAGTCTACTAAATTAAGAGTGGCAGGTGGTATGTTAATGCCAGACCGCCTCCTGTCTTACATGCAAGGGCCCACAGATTCAGGTCATATCCAGCTTCAGGCTTCTGAAGTTACAGCTCTTCTTCCAGTTAGCACTCCAAAGACTGAAGACAATCTGAAGACACAACTACTCTCATTAGCAGCGTCTGTGTGAGAAAATATTGCCTCCTTTGAAGTAATAGCAGCAGGTATCATTTTATTTGACATATTTGCTGAGAGATTTTTATTGCAGAGCATCTCTGATACCACAGCACATTGGTCCCTTGCCTTGTACTTCATTCATTGTCTTGGCAAACAAAAATACAGTGTATTTGACTGCGCAAAGTCTGAGGTATGCAATCAGAAAATGACCAACTTGATTTACTGTACATCTTTAAAAAGCAGACTCCTTGTGCTTCAAACAACATAATGTAATGTCTGCGTGCCATTTCATAAAAGGAAAGCTCAGTCAGAAAGGCATTGCACAGAAAAAAAAAAAGGTTTGGCATTACTCTGTGCTTTAACAATTGATCCTTTTGTCCAATATGATGAATCCACTAGAATCTGCCACAAAGACATTTCTAGATTTAGTATTTTAGTAGCACAGTTGTTAATTAAAGAATCAATAAAACAAATAGAGTAATTTCTGAAAGATGATTTAGCTGCTTAAACTTGTTGTAATTTGATGGTTTAAAAAAGGAAATTGTAACACTAGACTCCTAAAAGGAAGAACAATTTGCTAAATACCAAGGGAGCAACATTACTATCATAATACTTTTATGAAAAGTCTTTAAAAGGGAGTTTTAAGGCAATAATCCCCTAGAATTGAAGTATCTTTAGAATTTTTTTACTAGACTGACAATTTTTGCCGACAAAGATTATTCATAAGCCTATTGTCTCTGCCAAAGAACTGTGATGATAACACAGTATTGATAAAGCAGTATATAGGGACATACACTCTCCCTCTTTATATACATCCGTGCATCTGCATGTTCACACCCGTGCATCTGCAGAGTCTCCAGTGTGATGCCTCATGCACATGTTGTTACAGACCAGCAGGTAAGAAATCAACTGAACAGACCACAAGGTGGACGGAAAACCAGCTAACTCACCCGACTCGAAAGGCAGTGAGCAATGGCTTGAAGTTCAAGTGGCAGCTGGTTAACTCTGGATCATTCATTGGGGTGGACACTGGGTCTAATATTATTCAATATCTTTAGAAGTTATCTGGGTGATAAGAGTGACTGCGGCATCACCAAGTTTGTGGGTGATACCAAAGTGAAAGGAGAGAGAGATCAGCCAAAAGAAGAGCCAACACACGAGCACATCAACCAGCTGGAAGACTGTGACAAGAAGATTTGTACAAGGTTTAACAAAGATAGATGTGAACTACTGCATCCGCAATAACTGCACACAGCTGGGCTGGGGTCTGACTATGAGGTGAGCAGATCTGTGGAAAACACCCTGCAGGTCCTGTTGCACATAGACATGTTTATGTTCAAGCTGAACACGAACAAGCAAGCAAATGTGTCCTCCACTGCATCAACAGTAGGAATACAGCCAGCAGATGAAGGGATGTCCCATCTACCCTGCACTGTTAGGCCAAAGCTAAAACATTGTTCTGCTCTGCTCTACCAATCTCTATAGGTCAGGAGAGACAGGTAAAATTTGCAGGAGTTCAGTGAAGAGTCATCAAGGTGATCAGGGGTTTGGAGAAGTTGACAGGAGGAAAGGTTGCTCAAATTCGCTGTGTTCGGCCTAGAGAAGAGAAGGCTAAAGGGGATGTAACCACAGTCTTGCAATATCTAAAAGGTAGTCAGAGAGCAGACTGTTACTCTCTTCACAAGGATGTGACAAGGGTGAAGTTGCTTCAGTGTAAATTCCATAAGAAAAGAATCTACACTGCAACAACAATTAAACATTGGAGCAGGTTGTCCAGAGAAGTGGTGAAATCTTCTTCACTGGAAACATTCAAGACAGCTTGATAGGTCCTTGGGTAGCCTAACCCAAGCCTTGTCCTGGGCCCAACCCAGCAGGTTGGACCAGATGGTCTTCAGAGGTTCCTTCTAACCTTGACTTTTCTGGGATTATGCACATGAATGAAGTAATAGGATTTCTAATGCACAATGGTTATGATGGATTTTTCACTCTGTAAGAAAAATTTATTTGAATTTATTCATGAGCAAGCAAGCCATCTCTGAGATATACTATATATTCCTTACAAGTGCAGACAAAGTCTCTAAATCGTATTTTAAATGCACAGGTTTGGTGTCATATTTACTGTGAAAGCAGAAAAACTTTGAAATGTTAATGGCATTTTCTAACTGTAAAAAATGTTTACTGGGTTATTTCTCTATGCATATTTGTAGGCTTTGTATATTGTTGTAAATATAATACTGGAGGATTGAGACAGAGAGTAAAGTAGGAATACATAATTAAAAACACCAGTCTAAACCCAGCATAATCTAAAGTGATATATCAGGTACTTCTCTGTAGTAATGAAAACACTTCTGAGACTGCATTATCAACCTTATAGTAACTATAAACCAACCAGCAGTAACTGATAAACCATAAGTACTTTTCATGGGGTTGAGACTAAATATTGACCACTTTGGATCCTGGGTTGTATAGCAAACTTAGGGAGAAAAATCAAGCAAGTTAGATCTCAAGGAACTGAAAATATGAAACAGCAGCTACACAACTGTGCTCAGAATCTTGAAAATATGTAAACAGCTGGAGCAAAGCTGCAGCACAGGGCAATGCATTCCTTCCTTTACATATTGTTGCAGCAGATATAATGTGTTATATTAAGGATAGGGCTTTCTATATGACAGTATCCTCATTGTAATATTATGAGTCAAGTTAACTGAGGTACTCAGCACTTCAGTTAGTCTTTTTCCCAAATTGTTTTTCTTCCACCAGACCTAACCAAGTATCACTTTAGCCATTGTTTACATTTTCCCCGGCACATCCTTTCTATCTGGGTAGCATAAGAAGTCCCTGTCCTATCATCTCAATAGTACCAGTATAGCTTATCCTCTGAGGATCAACACCCGCTAACAGACTGAAATGATAAATGCAATTCTGCCACACGGTCACAGATAGACTACAGCACTACTTTTTGTTTTCAATTTTTATGACCTATGAGAAAGAAGGAATTCCTTATGTTTCGAGTCACAATACAGCACACATATCTTTCCACTACTATAGGTAAAGAAACAGGTAATTTCATCCAAATGCAAAAAGGATTTGCATGTGTTCTTTCCTAAAATATTGCAAAGAGGTTTTACTTATGCAAAACTAAATGAAAATCAAGCATCACAAATAAGTCGGTACAAATACATAAATTTAACTTGGAAAGTTTTAATGAAGCCTTACATTCCATAAAACTAACTCTCCTGCTGAAATATTACTGGCTGTTTCATATTTGAAAGAAGCATGCAAAGAGGCTGCTTGAAGCTGTAGATAAATAATAGATAATGCTCTTCCCAATGGAAAAACAGTAAGTGCTATTAAAGTACAGTAAAATGAAGAAAATCTGTGCTAAGAAGTTGCATGGAGCTGGGATTTCACATGAAAAGAAAGTGCTATTGTGTTTAAATTTGTAAATGATCACTAGATTTCTGGGTCAGTACCCATTCCTAAGTCAGAATAACTTTTGACACATTTTAAAGTGTTACTCACACAACTTCAAAGAGAATACAGGAAAAAGAAAGAGAGCTTTCAACAACAAAACCATAAACTAATCCCATTCTCTAGTGTTATATTAAGCAAATGTCCCTGCACATTTGGTAATGTAAAAGACATGGTAACTTAATATGAACAGGTTAGACTTTACTCCATTACAGGGGAAAGCATTTTATTTACAGGTTAATTTTTAAATAAAATAACAAAATGCAGTAAGTCTTCTCCTGAGACCAGGCAAAGAGTTCCTTTCCAAGCATTAGAGAAAGAAACCTCTATTGCATTCAGCCCAGCTATAAATGAGGTACTGAATCTTATGTATTTCATGAATAAGAGTAATTAAAAGTATTTTTGCATTGAAGAATGAAAAGCTAAGAAACATCGGCATTAGTCAAGCAAGGAAGGATGAACAAAGGAGTCCAGTTACTCAGCACCTCCTGGAGTACAAGCCAGAAAATTGCTTTGGTTTCCATTTTAGCCCTGTTATGAAAAGCCCAAGTCAGCAACCTCCTGAAAAACCTTGTAAGTGGAAGGGGAACATTTTCAAAGAAATCCTCCTCTCTCACAGCAAAGGAGCTCCCTCTGAGAGCAGATCTTTTCCAGCTTCTCTTAAGACAATTCCCAAACAGGCAGCCTGCTGTCTGATTCCAAAGGCTGTATCTATCATATCTCACAGCTTTTGATAAGTTTTCTGGGAAATTTTATCCAAAAAAATTAGATTTGAGACATATATTAGGTTGTCCACTAAATTGACAAAAAGTGTAATTGCAGAGTTAAGGCAATATGGAGGGTTTTTTTCAGAATTTAGAAGGTTTTAATTTCTTCCAAAGGCTAATCTAAACCTCACCTTTATACTGCTAGGATCTACTTGGAAGCTCATTGTTTTTAATGTGGAAAAATGTACAAGACACAGAAGATTGATCTGTGAAGTACTAGAGCAACCACACTAAAACATCGTAACCACAGAAGTTTTGGTATGCATGTACTTCCTGGGCCAGGTAGGTTACTGCTCCAGCATGTTTCAATTCTGAAATACTTTGTGCAGAGGGAAATCTTGCTGTCATCCTCTAGTTTCCTAACGGATGTTAAAGTATCTTAATCTCTTTAGATTAGAGACATAACTGACTCAGCCATTTTCTTGAAAGGAAATGGCAAATAATTATACATTCACTGTGCAGAGCATACAATTAGTACTTTTAGCTCAATTCTTGCAGCTGAATTAGCCCATAAACGAGCTTTCATTGTACTCTAATAAGATATATAAAAGAAAATACTGTAATCTGTTAAGGATTAGAATTCAAGGCACTGGTATAATGAAGAACCTTGAGTGACACTATTTTTGTCACAATGATGTGAGCAGTGACTCAAGAGTTTGGATCTCCACTGAGACTGCTGCCAGGGGGACGAGCTTTCAGCTAAACTATTTTCGCACTGCAAGGAAGTAAACAGCTCCAAATGAGCTGCTTCACTATTTCAGTTAAAGACATAATTGTAAAGGTGGTCTGATTCACTCTGCTTCTTTTGCAGTCTCAGCAAGGTCACCTACCCATTGCACAGATTTCTCTACTATATCCTTTTCTGTTCCTACTACAGATGTGCTCAAAGGAAGACTCTTGTTTTTAAATGATGAATATTCAAGTTTTGCAAGAAAGCAGCCTACCACTTGATTCTGGAGTAAAATACACTCAGGGGAAAAAATCATTGCTGGTATGAATTCTCATTATTTCTCTGTATTGCTACTTTTTGCAACTGCTCATTGTACTGCAAGGTGTGTAGTTTTGATAAGACAGGTGAAAAATGCCAATGAAGAAGCATCCTGAGAAGTCAGTTGCTGTTATGAACCCAACAAATGTTAGTCTTCTATGCTCCCTAAGGCTAAGGAATTATTTATTTATAGAATGAAAAACTTAAATTGACAAGTATCTCATATTGAGACAGAAAAATGCCAGATCCTATTTTACCACTTTGCCTTCTGCACTGAGAAAGGGGCAAAAGGTGTTTATATTGAAATTTAGGAGGGAATGTCACTTTTTATTTGAAACCATCCCTTCCTGATGGTGCACAAAATCAAAATCCAGCCTTCTGGTTAACTCCATGTAAGTCTGAGAAGTTTCCAGCTGAATCAGCCCTCATAGCAGTAGAAATGCACTGTTTCTCAGATGTAACTCAAGTTATCCTTGAAAACCTACCAGATTATTTCTGCTGTTTTGTCTCCTGAAGTCAAAGGATATTTTGCTGTCAACTTCATTGGGGCCAGAGACCCTATCAAGCGTTCAGCGTGACCATATATTGCATGGTTAAAATGGGCTTTGAAAAGCTTCTGACTAGAATTGGAAAGAGACATCATTACAAGATGCAAAACACCTTGAGGAATGACAAAACACTATGTTGATTCCAAAAGTGCAATATTCTTTCCTGTCTTGGCAGAAGAGATTTCATAAATAATTTAAGCAGAAATATGTGCAAGAAGATAAACATTTAATATTCTAAATTCATATTTCTTTGCAAAACAACTGACCACTTAGAAAACTACCACATGAGTTTAAGCAATGCTTTTGACAATGTCAGTGCATTGAAAAAAAGCAAAAAGAAATGTATCTTTTACACATTTGTAATTTTTGCTAAGGATTGAGAAAAGTCAAGATTCTTGGGCTAAGTATTCATCTCTGCGTTATAAGTAGTAGATGTGTATCAAAGACGTATTTTATTTGGAAACAATCTGTTTTCTTCCTTGGCATGAACATCCAAGCATACTATCTTGAATTTCGTACACAGCCAAAATGTGATAAAAAGCCTAGTTGTTTTCCTCAAGAGTAGGGGTTGGTTGATTGGACTCACACATTTAGAAATATCATAATATTATATTTCAGTGGAGAATGACAATTTTTTCCCCCAAATTATTTTTCAGGACAGACACAAGGAATAAAGTTCCTTTTCAAAGTCAGGCTGTGTCCAGCCCATTAAGAATGGCAAAACTGGACATTAGAGTCCTTCCTATGCTTTTGTACAAAATACAGGTTTTCTAAGAATGAATGGAGACCAGGTCTCATTACACTTTTGTAATACTTTCAGCGGCATCCTGGGCCATGAACTTCATGGCTATATGTGCATAAGCTAACTTTCCCATCAGGTGTACCTTGAAATTATGTATTTGCCCTCTGTGATATACGTGGTAGACATGTGCACAAAGGTAAGGTTCAATAGCAGTCAGACTAACTTAAAAATGGTTTCCTATAAAGTGTCTTTAAAACATAAGGGTGATCTGGTAGGGAGGAATGGGAAATATCAAAAAACTCCACAAAAACTAAGAGAGGTACATATGAAAATTGAAAATACTTGGCCTTCTTCCCTGTTTTTAAACACAGTAATGGAGAACAATTCTAAAACTAGGCATCTGTTCTTTGAGAAAGATAAAAAATATCCACTGGAAGAATTTAGGAGGGCAAAATAAGCTCACACAATTTGAATTTTCCAGGTTATCGGAGATATTGTTAATACTCTCAAAATTCTGTAAGATCACAGAGTAATAGAATCACAGAATAGTTTAGTTCAATAGGAACTTTGAAACATCATCTAGTTCCAGCCACTGTGCTACGGACAGGAACATCTTGCACTAGACAAGATTGCTCAGAGGCCCATACAACCTGGCCTCAAACACTTCCAGGTAGGATAGGACATCCACACCTTCACAGGGCAACCTGTTTCAGTGCCTTACAACCCTCATTGTGAAAAATTTCTTCCTAGCAGTCAATCTACCCTCTTTCAGTTTGAAGCCATTTCCCCTTGTCCTGCCACTAAAGGCCTTGGACAGAAAGTCTCTCCCTATTTTTCTTTTAACTCCTCTTTATTGTACTTGAAAGGCTGCTGTAAGGTCATCCAAGAGCCTTTGCTTATTCAGGTTGAACAGCTTCAACTCTTTCTTTACAGTAGAGGTGCTCTAGCCCTCTGACCATTTACATGGCCTTTCCTGGGACTCGTTCCAAGGCATAAATGTTCTTCTTCTGGTGCGGGCTCCCCACTGGGATGCAGCACTCCGGGTGGGGTCTCATGAGAGCAGAGGGGCAGAATCACCTTGACCCGCTGGCCACACTTCTGATGCAGCCAAGGATAGACTTGGCTTTTTAGGCTGCAACAGCACATTGTTGGATCATATCTAAATTTCTATCTACCAGTGTCACTGGTAGAACAGCAGGGCTGTTTTCATTTAGCTATGAAACGCCTTGGGAGTCTGGGGAGGTAACAAATAGTATTCCAGTTTATAAGAAGGTTATGAGGGAAGACCCAGGAACCTACAGACCTGTCAGTCTAATCTCAGTTTCTGGAAAAAATATGATCATACCAGGTACTATTAAAAAGCTTTTAAAGGACAGTGCAATCATCAAGCACAGTCAATATCAGTTCACAAAGGGAAAGTCCTGTCTAACTAATTTGATACCCTTCTGTGGTAAGGTTTTCCACATAGTGGATGAAGGTAACATGATGGATGTAGTTTTTCTGGATTTTAATAAGGCTTTGATACCGTCCCACACAGCATCCTTCTGGACAAGTTGCATAACTGTGGGATAAACAGGTTCATGATGTGCTGGGCAAAGAACCGGCTGAAGGGCAGATCTCAAAGGGTTATGGTAAGTGGAGCCACCGGTGGTGCTTCTCATGGCTCAATTCTAGGGCCAGTTCAGTTCATTATATTTATCACTGGTCTGGATGCAGGAGTCAAATGCACCACTAGCATATTTGTTGATGATACCAAACTGGGAGGTGCTGTTCACTCTCTTGAGGGACAAGAGGCCTTGCCGAGTGGTCTAGACAGATTGGAACATTGGGATACGATGGATGGCATGAAATTTAACAAGTCCAAAATCTGGATTCTGCAGCTGGGGCAAAGTAATGCTGGACACAAGTACATATTACTCCACATCCTGGGATGCATCCAACCCAGCATCACCAACTGGTCAAAAAAGGTGATTATCCCTCTGTATTCAGCATTGGTGTGGCCTCACCTCAAGAGCTGTGAGCAGTTCTGGGCCCCACAATCTAAAAAGGATGTGAAGGTCCTTGAATGTGTCCTGAGGAGGGCAACAAAGCTGGTGAAAGGGCTGAAAGCAACGTCCTGTGTGGAGGGGCTGAGGACACTGTCATCAAAACAGACACCATTTTGACCTTAATTGCAACTCATAGCTACCTCGAATTTGATGCCAGTTAATTTACTGAGACATAAACAGCAGCAAAAGTTGAATACATGTTGCCTGTGCAAATGAACACACCTCTATACCAAAAGAAGCAACATGAGAAAAGATAACTGCAGCTAAACTGTCCAGAGTTCATTTTAAAAGGCCCAATGATTGCCCACACATTGGGCTGTTTTCCAGCTAACTGAAAGAAACTTGGCTTGCTAAAGAGCCAAGGAGTAGAGCACTAGGAAGACAAATTATGTCTTGGCCAGACTGAGGTAACAGAGCTGGCTTCTGATGTCTTTGGGATGTGCCTTTGTTTTAATGAGATGATGGCTGTCCCCTTCCATCAAAATGGATATAAGGCATGAGAAACAATGGATATCAGTATTTGTGTTTATATGATCAAGACAAAGTTTTATTCTATTGAGATTTAGCATTTTTACTGATGTGGGACTCATTATGTGCTGCCCAATCAATGAACTATGTTTCAGGGACGGGAAAAAATTTTATTCTTTGCCAAAATTGTGGCCTCATGGGTGTGAATTTCAACTTTATGAAGAAGACACAGCTGGACTGGGTTAAGGAGAATTTATGTACTTTCTTTTTCTGCCTTTTTCAGATAGTTAAGGACCTATCTGGGTTTAAAGTGATTATACTGCGCTTGACTAGGATTTGCAGTCAACTTGCTCTTCTGAGTTTAGAGTATGAGGAGTCACCTCAGAGTACCTCTTAAACTCTGCCTGCATTACGGATTCATACAAATTGTGTTTCGCTCTAGTTGTGTAAGCTATGTTTTATCCTCAGTAGCACTTGGGCTATTTCTAGTGTTCACTCCTATGAGAGTTCTGACTAAAAAGAAATTTCTGCTACTTTCACATAGGAAAAAAAAACCCCAAACTTTTTCCTGAAAGGAAAAAAGAAATGCTAAGGTAATACTAATACTACTGTGGAAAACCCAAGGATGTTAAAAAATATTTACAGCCACTTTATTCTAGACCACTAAGCATCCCAGCTATTTATGAAGTTGACGTTCTTCCTTTAGAAACAACCATTAACTTTTCTGATATATATTAAATGTTGACCTATGGTGACAAAAGTATCATCATCAAGGGAAGTACCTGAATAATTCAACAATGGAGTCATGGCCTATGAAGTTGAAAGCAGTCATATTTAAAGTAGACTTTAAGTATGTGTTCTTGGAGCTTTTCCTGTAGTGACATCACTATGTCACTTGCTGTCTGCCAGCATAAATAAAAATAAACAAGGTACACTAATGCACTTGTTTCAATGATAAATAAGGCTACTTCTCCGCTGATTTCTTTTGAAGTGAGTTTGTGACTTTATCCAACACTTCTGGTGAGACTGATTGGGCAAAATATCACCCAGAGGTACTGGTTGTTATTTTGACAAGATTAAATTTCTGATAGAGAACACAATTTTTGATTGTCAACTTGTCTATTAATTCAGATTTTCTGAGAAAAATATGGGGATTTCTGAATTTTTGCAGTATGTATACCTAGCACTTCACAAATGATCAGTACAGTGATAAAATTAAAAACAAACAGTAAAGTTAAAATTAAATATGCTGGTTGAATAAGTGCACAAATTGTTTTCCTATAGATATCTAAATTCTCAAGAAATTAGGGGTTCTCTGCATGTCATATGGATTTAGATGTATAGTAAATTAATTTATAAGTTTGTTCTAACTATTCCCTATATGAACAAAATAATATTTTAGACAACATCTCCATTTTGAAAGGCCTGGCTTAAAAAAAGTTGAATTCAGAAATGAGTTTTCTGATTTATTTTGAAATATGTTGCATTAGCTGTTTGAATATTCCTCTTACAGAGGCTAAAAGATAGTCTTTCAAAATTAAATTAGAAAATTACCAACAGGCTCATTGGTCCAAGAGCAAACTTGAATGAGATTTGTTCCCATTTCTGTCAGTTAACATACTAAACGAGAATAAAGTCATGTTATGTGCCATACAAGCAGATACTGTTTAGGAAGGTGTACAAGCAATGTGTTTTGTTACACATGCACAGGACCCGGTACAGTCAGAAATCCTTTCAACTACTGCCAAATGGACAAAAGGTGCATGTAGGTAAATATATATAAAATCCAGCAGATGTTATCCATGTAGACTTCCAGTCAGCATGTGATAGATATCTAAAATTAACCTTCCATCTGTGGAAAAGAAACCTTCTGAGAACGATATCTTTTTTTCTGATGAAGGTACAGGGACTAGTGTGGCTCTTGACTTCCCTGCTGTGTCTTGGAAGGATGATGCCAAATGACAAATATAATGAGAACCCTTGCACTGAAAAAAAATGGGGTTAGATTTTTTTTTTTTCCTAAGGGAATTTAATTTCTACAATAGGGACTTTGCAGGTATAAAAACTTCGAGGGTCTCAGCTTAAGCCTACAACTACAGATTTGCTATGATTAAAACAGATTGCAGTCATAAAAGTCTGGAGGACCTGAATGTCCAATATAAAACAGTATCTTGGTCTGTAGCATGATGCCCTCAGTGCACCCATTTATTGTTTTTAGAGTTAATTGGTGGTTTAGCCATCAAAGGAAACACCTTCCTGCATAAAGTCCTTGCATGCCAAATGAATACTTACACGTTGACTCAAACACTCTCACATCAAATTTATTTTTCATTTTTCAAAGCACTTCTGGTAATCATTAAACATGTAATAACGTGCATTCACAAAATGTGACAAACACAACATCCAAGTGTACCCATGTCCTAGAGTCCCTGTTTAGCTGAAATACTAGTGACCTTTTAGGCTGATAGATCCTGGCCCAGTGAGAACCCAGCCTGTTCAGCAGAAAGGTCAGCAAGTCATTTCTCATCCTCACTAAACCCTGGGTTCAAGGCTCTTTTAGTCCTCACTTTCCACTCTTTGGTCTTGAACAAAAGGGAATTACTCACTTCATAAGGTCTAATGCCTGTTTAAACAATTCTTCTCTACAGTCCTGTATGTGTGACTGGGAGAAGTATTGCCTATGGCTGACAGTCTGCAAAATAATTTATTTTCTGAGGCTGACATTTCAGTTACTGTAGATGTACAGAGGGAAAAAGAAGATAAATGACTTAAAACTAGAGAAAACTGAGGTTTATTTGGCAAGGGATTACAAAACTGTGGCTATTTTAAAAGGAGGAAAATAGGTCTATTTACAGAATCATAGAATCATTTGGTCTGAGAAAGATGTGCAGAGGCACACAATGGCCACCTACAGTCAAGTTTCACAGAAATTACCCGCTTTTACTATCACAAATATAAAGAAGGTTGGTATGGAAAACAACAGAATCCGATTTTCCATTTGAAGAACATGGAGCAGAGTCAAAGAGAAAAAAATAACCCACTCACCATTTGAGCTACAGGGATGCGACGTGCATCCCTGCACCACTTTAACAACTCACCAAAAATATACTTATAGAGATATACCTAATAAAACTAGCAATCATATGCTTAGGCTAAAGTAAATCATGCAGTTTGGCTGGAACTTTGGGCAATAGCTTGAAGTTGTGTTAAATTATTTATTCTAAGAAAAAGTAAATTAAACTCTTCCTATCATGCATTTCCCTCAATTTCTCTAAGCAGACAGTAAGAGGTAATACTGCTATTTCCCCTAAAGCTTTCCTTGGGGAAGAACCATTTCAGGTTATTGCAAGCTCCGCAAGCAGACACATGAAGCAGAGATTCTGAAAGGAAGCATGGAGTAGCAGCTCCAGCCCCACTGGTTTCTGGCAATACAGAATTTTCTCTGCAGCATTTAGCTGTTGGCTCTCCAGAGTCTTCCTCTTTCAGCCAAGTGGAACTGCACCTGCTTTTCATTGCAAATAACCACAAGAGCAAAGCCTCCCTGTTGCCAAACCCTTAACCCCATGTTTGAGTTCTCTAGCTCAGTATAACACTAAATGGCCTATTAAACAGGAGCAGTTCCTCTCAGTAATTAGCACTGTTCAAGTTGGTTTCCAGAAAACTCTCTTCCCTATGAGAAATCCTGCAACCCATGAGCAGAAACTTGAAATGTCCCCTCCACAGACTGCCTTGAGGTGTTACAGCTCTGCCTCTCAGCAGACATCTTGCTGCTTTGAGGTGGCCTGGTTTAGACTGAATGCACAAGCATTATGAAGGACTTTCAATTTGTTATATTGGGAATCACAGCCCAGGATACCTGTGCAGTGAAACAACACCCTGTGGTTTATATAATGTTGTTAAGCCTTTATTATTTTGGAAGGCAGATACATAAAAGTGGTTGTCTTCTGCCTGTTTTATACCAGCAACAAGCCTAATGTACCAACAAGTCAAGTGATTAATAGTTAATTAATCTTAGCCTATAAATAAATAAAGAAACCCTTCAGTGTCACTGCATCTAGAAGAACTACTGGTTTAATCTAGAGGTGGAAGATTGTGTTTTTTGAAAGCAAGGATATTATGTTTAATCTGACAGGAAGACAGTTTCTACATTTCATTGGAAATTGGTAAATTCACATAACTTCACATACAAGGAATGAGAATTATGAAACTGCAGATTTAAAAAAAATAGATTTGGTATTTGGATTTTGTTTTGTTTTCATAAGAAATTCTGAAGCCTGAGAAACAAGTAAGCAATCTGTTAGGCTTCTCACATGATCACCGTATATTACCTCTGGCGATTGTCCCCTTTTAACTTTGGATCCTCTTCAGGTTTCAGGTGGTGTTTATTTACCTCTAATAATATTTCAGTTCTGAATACCAGAACTCTCTTCTGCATCTCATTCTCATTATCTCTGTATGTATAAAGCATCAGAGTCGACATGCTTTGTGTTTGCATGTCAATATACTCAAATAATCTTCTTTCAAAAAATTCTAGATTTACTTGTTCAGTAGATGCTTTAATTTCACTTCTTCAATACATGAACAACTTAATTATCATTACTTTTTTCCTCTTCCAAAACATGATCTACTTCAATTCAAATCCACTTTGACAGATGGCAGTGTTTTATTTCAAACTTGTGAGCTTAAATTCACCCTCTCAGGCATACCTTATATATTGCCCAGGAGCATTTTATATTTCTTGGATAATCAGTATTATACTTTCTACTAATAAAAAAAAAAAAAAAAGAAGCAGCAATGAAGTCTGCTGCAGAGTTGATCAGTAATCATTATATGTGCCACAAAAAGCCAAATGCTGGATTAATAATGAATCCTTTTTTTTTTTNATTAAAAATGAATCCTTTTTTTTTTTTTTTTTAATGCTAAACAAACTCTTACCTTGATGTTATTAGATATATACTGATAGAGGAACAGGTGTCAGCTGAAAGCACACTTCTTCCCGAACTCAAACTAGTTTCATTAATAATGCAAGTTTATCTGAGGAAGCTGTTCCCAAACACTATGTGCTGCCATCTCACTGAATGCATGCCTGGACTGCATAAAGGCAGCAAATTCCAAAAACAATAGAAAAAAAAATCCTTCCTAGTGGAAGTCCTACAATTTATCCTCCTAACAGAAAGATGAGCATATAACCTTTACTAGAAATTACTAAGCAAATATTATACTTTTGTGCTCCAATGGAAATATGGAATTTCATATTAAATCTTAGGGAATTGATATTTTTCAATTAAAAATATACAGATGTGAAGTCAAAAGAATTAACCGGTGAGCATAGAATAATAGAACTACTAAGGTTGGAAAAGACCTCCAAGATCATCAAGTTCAACTTTTGACTAAACACACCATGCAAACTAAACTAGAGCACTAAGTGCCATGTCCAGTTGTTTCTTGAACATCTCCAGGTGACCATCACCTCTCTGGGCTGCCTGTTCCAATGCTTAACCACACTTTCAGTGAAGAAATTAATCCTGATGTCCAACCCGAACCTCCATTGGTGCAGTGTGAGCCTATGTCTTCTTGTCCTGTCACTGGTTGCCTGGGAGAAGAGGCCGACCCCCACCTGGCTAAAAACTCCTTTCAGGTAGTAGGGAGCGATAAGGTCTCCCACAAACCTCTTCTCCAGATTAAACAATTTCAGCTCTCTCATCTGTTTCCTCATATGACTTATTCTCCAGACTCTTCACCAGCTTCTCTGCCCTTCTCTGGACGTGGTCCAGCACCTCAATGTCTTTCTTGTAGTGAGTGGCCCAAAACTGAACACAGAATTTGAGGTGCAGCCTCAGTAGTGCTGAGTATAGAAGGACAATCCCTTCCCTGGTCCTGCTGGCCATACTATTTCTGATCTAATCCAGAATGTCACTGACCTTCCTGGTCACCTGGGCATGCTCCTCACTCACATTCAGCTGCTGTTAACCAGCTCCCCTAGGTCATTTTCCACCTGGCAGCTTCCAGTCACTCTGCCTTAACCTTGTAACACTGCATGGGGTTGTTGTGAGCCAAGCATAGAACTTAGCACTTGGCTTTACTGAACCTCATACAACGGGCCTTGGCCCATCTGTCCAGCCTGTCAAGATTCCTCTGCAGAGCCCTCCAGCCCTCCAGCAGATTAACACTCCTGCCCAACTTGGTGTTGTTCGCAAACTTACTGAGGGTGCACTTGATCCCCCCATCCAGATCATCGATGAAGATATTTAACAGGGCTGGCCCCAGCATTGAGCCCTGGGGAACACCACTAGTGACTATATGCCAGCTGGATGTAACTCCATTCATCACCACTCTCTGGGCCTGACACTCCATCCAGTTTTCAACCCAGTGAAGAGTGCACCCATGCAAACTTCTCCAGGAGTATGACATGGGAGACAGCGTCAAACGCTTTGCTGAAGTCCAGGTAGACTACACCCATGGCCTCCCCCTCATTCACTAGATGGGTCACCTGGTCATAAAAGGGGATCCGGCTGAACACAAAGGACATGCCTTTCCTAAACCCATGCTGGCTGGACTTGACAGCACTCAAGATGATCAGTTCCATAACCTTTCCTGGCACTGAGGTCAGGCTGACAGTAGTTTCCCAGATCCTTTTCGAACCGTTCTTGTGGATAGACATCACACTGGTCAACCTCTAGTCACTCGGGATCTCCTCAGTTAACCAAAACTGATGATAAATGATGGAGAGTGGCTTGGCAAGCTCTCCCACCAGTTCCCTTAGCACCCTCAGGTGGAAATACAATAGGAGTGTGCAGTTACTTCTGTTGCAGACTGCTCCCTACTACAGCAACATCGAAGGACTGAGTCACAACTTTTACAACATTAAATATCAGGAAAATAATATGAATTCAGATGAGCTACGAACTACTCATCTAATGGGCATATATAGGAGTTCACATGACCATGTATTACCATTGCACTGTGAAGATGCCTTGTTATTTACACTATAGTTCCAGTACTATCATGAAGGCTTTTCTATCCTCCATTTAAATCCATACTCTCTAGACACATTTGTCATACAACTTTTGAATACTCTCTCATTCTGGACAGCATTATAGACTAGCCACTTAGCAGATAATTCTTCTATCTGCTAAAGATAACTCACCCAACCATATTTCTAACAGAATTTATTTGGTATTTTGCAGTTCAACCAGTGCCTGATTTGTGCCAGTCCTCCAAGTCAAATAAAATTCAGAGCAATGAGAAGGCAACTGTGTACTAAAGTTCAATTTTGCATTTTACAAGAGGCTTCCATGGTTTTTAACTGATAATTTTTACTATCTTTTTAAGGTTGCTGAAGTCTTGCTTTATATAGAACACATATTTTATTTCAAATATATAATAGAATAACCATTACAACAGCTGTAAAGTCTCACTTAGGGAATTGTTCCAATGCTGTTGAGAGATGAAAAGTGAAATCTTAAAATACTCTCAAGCTGGGCAGGTTGTTCTGCTTCTGAAGGCTGGTAGCTTAGCTCAAGGTTTTATTTTGAAAATGACATGTGCTTCTCCAATCTTCTGCTGTCTTTTTCCTTTTTATTTAGAAAATTAGGATAGTAATTTTATATGCCAAGGTAATTAAATGTAACTGTGAGCTATGATTGTAAAGTTATAAAACAGGTAATAAATTAGGCGACAAAAGGGTAACAAAACTCTGATTCTGTTACATAAATCTAGGCTTTACATGCTTTTCCATTCCATCTTTGTACACCTCATTTCCAAACTGAAATGCAAGATATTTTTCCAGACTCGTCACTGAGAACACAATGACAAAGCATAGTAAAGCAGTCCCAGTTTACAGGGGGTTGGACAGTCTGGTTACAATTCCTTGATAGTTACTACTGACTATCCTGTCAGCAGCAAGTCTATCTTAAAATAAGTTTTGTTGAATGAAATAAACTACAGATGAATCCTGCTGAGTCCAATAATCCATAGTCACAAAACACTGATGCACCTCAGGTTTCTCTTTAAAGATGTAAAAATTATTTAATAGCTGCCTACCTTAAAATTCTCCTTCTTAAAGAGTATTGTTAAAATTATAAACTACATACTGGTTAAATTTAAAAAAAAGTCTTTTCTCTTTATCCTAGTGAAAACAAAACAAAACAACCCCCTAAAAATAGATTTTATGATAGAAGGCCATTTTAAAGGTTCCTTGATTTATATGAGAAGGAAGACCCAGTTCTTTAAAAATAACTACAATGTGTATTTTAACAAACAGCCTTTACAAAACAGTCTTGGAAGAATTTGAAAGCAGGTACAGGAGTACAACAAATGAAAAAAGAAATGATACACCTGCCTAATACACCCAGCAATTCTACGGAACTTCATACTCAGAACTCAATACGGTCTCAGAAATCTCAAATTAGCAGCTGACACTGCCCAGTTTTAAAAGAGAGTGGGGGAGAATACCGAAAATTTTCTCTTTTATACTTTTTCATTGTTCAAAACAGTTTCTGTACTGCACCTGAGCTATGGCTGAGTGACCAGAGCACCCAGAAGAGCATGCATTAAATTAGGCAGAGGACAGACAGGAGGAGTTGTGGAAGAGCACTCAACTGCAGGAGAGGCACACTGGACAAATGCCAGGCAACTTTGAGCAGAGGGAAGAGGAGAGAAAACCCCACATGATGACTTAGGTTCTGTGACAACCAGCTCATGAGGAGAAGAAATATGGGTACAAGGTAGTCTTAACGGGGAATGTCAGAACGTCCTAATTTGAAATGCTGGTATCTATAACAATATAAACTTCCAAAGCAGACCAAAGGGAACACTGTAGGAATTCTGCCTTAGTAATGCTGTTTTAAAATGGAATGTGTATGATGCTTATGGGGATTGATATTTTCTGCTTTGTGTGGAACTATGTTATACACAACTGTTTAGCAAAGCAGAAAAGCAAATAGGCTTTTAGTCAAATTGCAAGTTCCTGTACTTTATTGAGTCTATACATTTAATAAACTTTGAGGCCTCTTCATGTGCTGTCTGATCCTTCATTTTACAAAATTAGCTCACATGAGTACTGAAAATTAAGTATTTTGGACTTTTTCTTTATAGTGCTATTTCATTAATTTTGAAATATATTATTAAAAGCTGGAGTTACCAGTTTATCACTAAGTTGAGAGAAAAATGCCATCAAATGAAAGCAGCAGTTGTTTTCACAGCATTTTTCATGCATGTAGAAGCATAAATATCTGCTTTTGTGCCTTTTTTCCCCCCAAGTTTCTCCAGGCTTGCAAAATAGTTATGCACCATAAATATCACTCTATGAGTCATTTACTTAAGTGAACAGCTGCCTGCTAATTAGCCAAATGCTCTCCATTCTAAATCATACAGTTAAATGAACACACTGCAACAGGCACAAGAATGAAGAGCAGGAACTTTACTAAAATGATGAAATGGTAGAAATTGTTATTTCCATAGCAGCAAACAGAGGTCATTTCCTTACTCTGTGTCAATGGACCGAGACACATAATGATCATTTGCAGTAGATTGTGGGTCTGAATATAGAAAACCAGGCAAACACTACACAGCCTTTGTTAAATATATGAAATGATACAGCTCTTAGACCACCACTGTTTTCTGCCAATTTAATACTGTTAGCTTTGCTTTTTCTCATGGAACTGCTTAACAGTGCTAACATCTGAAGAGCCAGACTGATAGGCTTTAGCAAGGACGGTTGCTCATGTTTACTGGAAAACTCTTCTGTTCTACAGTGATTTAGAAAGATAATCAAATCTAGATAAAAGATGGAGCAGGCATGCCTTCCTGGAAGAAGCCAAATCAAACCAGACCAAACTAAAACTTATTTTTCTCTTGACCATTGTCAGCCATTGTCCAATCTTGCAATTTTTTTTCTATTAGCATAATTGTTGCATGAGAAAAGAACTCTATGAGTCAGGACTTTACTTTAAGACTCATATCCTGCTTTCTTAAACAGAAATTCTTTTAATCTTAAATACAATTAGAAACAACACAAACTCACAGTTCTCAAGTTAAACTCAAGTGGCTGAAACAACCCCACGTGCATATTGAGAGCAAAGCACCTGATCCACCTGACTGTAACTAATGGTACGCAGGTCCACCTTTGAAGGTCACTAAGCCTTGGGCATGCTTTTATACAGTTACAATGGGACAGAAGTTTTTCATTGTCTGTTTGAATCTTTAAGCGATCAAGAAAAGTCAGTTGACATAGAAGCTAAAAACCACAAAGTGATAGGATCCAAGAAATCAATATTTTGAATCTTAAGTTTTTCATTGAATTCTCAATTCAGATTAAACCTGATGTAAGAAAGTCCCCCCAAAAAACCCCAAATCCCAACAACCAAAAAACCAACCAACCAAATTAACCAAGGAAAAATACTCAACTAATTATTTTTTCCTGAGAAATTCCATTCTTCACAGAAAACTGATATACCTCAGAGAGAGTGTGTTGTAGGACACCTTCTGACCTGATTTTCACTATGAAGAATAATGCACACATTCCTTCTTGTTCTCTGTTCTTTTAAACTTGAAAAGTGTGCTTGAACAATTAACCAGGTCTGGAATATCATTACAACAGTGACCTCCAGTGAAAGATAACCATAAACCGAATCACTCACTGCAATGATAGCCATTGTGAGGGGCTTTAAAAATTAAATGGCTTTACAATATTTGCCATATTTCCATTTTTTTTTCAGAAATATTCCATAAATATAGAAGCTATGAGTATTTAATGCACAGAGTTTCAGAAGTTCAGTATTCTACACCTCTACTTACATTATCAAAATAATTTCTGAAATGGTGTGTATTTAAAATAAAATTGTGTCAGATATGACTATTTTCAATAGAAAAAGAATTGACTTGATAACCCCCCAAAACCTTTAAAGGTTTATATTCCTAATGATAATGAATACAGGAAAACCCCCAGGAGCCACAGGTACTTTTGTCTTGTTTTAATATGATCTCTGACAATACTTGTCTACCATCAGCTACCAATCAGATCACGACTCTTCATTTCAAATGACCTTACGTTACCGTTTTTTTCCTTTTCTCATCAGTGTATCACGTCTGGGGACTTAAAGTGACAAATAACGAAATACACCTAACTTCCTGCGGTTTTACCAATTTTACAGTGATCCATTCACTCATCCAGTCCCACAATCTGTCCAGCAAACCCAGTAAAACCAAAATGAAAAAATCCACTCCCCACCCCCTCCCTCCAAGCTGGAAATGAATGTCCACAGACCCTGCTGATCTCTGTTTCAAATGTAGTCTACGATCTCTTGAATTTTGGATTTATAGTTACTATTCTGTTCTTTTGTAAGATACAAATGACTTCTTGAGGCTTGGAACCTATGAAAACGAAGAAGCAATTATTTTAAGGAAAGTGCTCCTTTCATTCTGCTTTCATCTGTATTTACAAGAGTGAATATATCTCAGCAGCTACAAGGATTTTATCTCAAAACAATTAATAGTCACAAACTGAAAACCTTTACATGGAACCTCAATTGTTTTACCAAGGAGGCAGAGGGAAAAATTTGTTATTAAAAGATGCGGATGCCATCTGTTCACTGGGAAAATAAACTGCATTGTTCACCTAGTATGTCCGTCATTCTTGCCAATATGCATGATTTAAACAGAATTCACATATTTTTGCAAAAGTTATCCACATTACATACGAAGAATGAACACTTACTTTTAAGGCACAGGCATTGCCTCTTCTTACCAAGAGCCCTCAACAAGGCCCTCTGCAATAAAAAGGGATCTAATTCTCACAAACCATTCTTTTCTTAATCAAACTTTCACCTGGCCAGCAATCCCCTTCTTGCTCTACTGACAACACCATCTGCCAAACAGGCAAATTCTTTTAGGAATGTAATAGCCACAAGTACAGCTGGGGCAGGATTTGAATACTCTTACATAAAGATTAACTATCTGAGCTCTATCTTGTTGTGAGGAGATAAAATCCAACTGTGAAGAGAACAGTAATAGAAAAGGGCATAAAGAAAACATGAAACTTTTCAGGAAAAGGAAAAGGACTAGACATTCTGGGTATTTGCAGAGGGGATTAAAAATGTTCATGTATAGGAAACCTGCATCAGCTGTGGGTCAGGAGTCTGGGCACAGTCAAACACATTTTTAGCTCAAACTGCTTATGTTTGCTGTGTGTACACAGAAAAGACGTAACAATGTCCACAGAAACATGGTCAAATAGCTGCTGGGCATTTAAAAAAAAGTATGCAGCAGTAAGAACAAAAACCTAAAAACCATAATCAGAAGTTCTTAGTGTACACGGTCAATTAATTTAAATCCACATTTCTTTCACAGAAGAATAAATAACAAGATACAGGAAGTAGAAAATTGACCTTTGATGGGTAGCTTATGGGTAGCTTCATTATTTCTACAAAGTAGTAGCATGTATTTTTCATCTTAAATATCCTAAAAATGCAGAAATTGGTCCAAAATATTTCCTTCCACAGGGTTTAGGGACAGTTAGGTTTTTCATCTTTATTTAGAACACTCAAGCTGAATCATAGCCACTTTGAACTTCTGTGCGTTACTTTTGTATAAGGGAGACACACAGCCCAAATTAAATAGAAAATCAGACAAGATGTTTGAAAATACAGGTTCTGCAGTAGTGAAATGAGATTAATTTGTATTCCCATCTTAGGGGGCAGAAAAGTTAAGCTTAACTTCCCTTTCTCATTTTCCCCTTCTCTCACCCTCCAACATTAAAGTATTACTTGTCTGGAGTAAGAGAGCCGCTCATTTTGCTGACACCCTTAACTGTAAATTAAAAGTCTACTCGCGGATTAAAGTCTTCCTAGCAGGGCCAGCACATGCACTGTGTGCTCAGGGACAGATCAATGACTAAAGACTTTCCATCTGCCTGTACAATTACAAAAACAAATTTCACAAAATCACTGTCTTTAGCTTTGTGTCTCTTCAGTGGGGTGTTCTGCTGTGCTAGGTGTCAGAAAAGGATGTAATTAATTTAAAAGCCTTTATGTGTTGTCTCACCAATGCAGGTGAATTAAACTCTAAGGACAGAGGACAGAAACCATCCTCAGCTGTTTGCTCTATTTCTCTCCATTGAGTTGCCATTAACACTGCATGGATGGGCAAACCACATATGAAGCATATCCTGAAACCATCATAGTTAACAGCCTCAGGCTGCTTTCAGGCAAACCAAAATTGATTCTGGGCTATAAATTGCAGCAGGATATGCTTCACAAAAAGCTTAGTAGTTTATACAGTGTGAGTAGGGCAGATTGCTCAGGGGAGTTGCTTAATCAAACATCTCAAAAAACTGCCCTGGCCCAACCACAGTACTCAAAATGGCTCTAAGAATCCTGGCACTGTTAAATCATACAAGTGTTAACTAATCTTTTTTCAGCAATGCCAATGCATATTTACTTTTGTAGGTAAAGCTGGCATTTCTGTCAATCTTCTGCTTTGCAAACACAGAAATAATAAAAAAAGATGACAGGTCTGCCAGGGTGGCTTCTGTAAGACCTGACTGGGAGGGTGCAGCTCCTCCAGGGAGTGATTTCTTTCTTTCTAGGATAGCTAGATGGGACATGGAACTGCTTTCCAAACTCTGACCATTCCTTGATTACAAAGCAAGACTTCTGGTGATGTTCTCAGACAACTCACCTTATTTTTAAACATTCAGGTTGATGTCTCCTACACTGAGCAAATTCGTGTTCTGATTCAGGTTTCTCCTTACCATGTATTTGCTCTTTTCGCAGACAGAAAAGACAAAAAAAAAAAAGGAAAAAAAAAGAAAAGATAAAGGCATTTTAGCCACTTTGTACTGTATTGCTACCTGCCTACTGAGTATTAGAACATTAGATTTTCCTAATGCTTAGCCTAGCTTTTTCCTCCCTTAATGCTATCATATACTCTTAATTACACCCCCACTTTCTTTAGTGCTAAATAGATCTACTGTTACTATTTATGGAATTTAGAAGAGATATTTCCAAGTCCATGCACAGCAAAAGGAGCTTGCTCTTGCATTTGATAAATGAGTAGATACTGTATCAGAACAAAAGGAAATAACATGCTTTTGAAGACACACTTGGCTTTGCCTTGTAGATAACCATGACTTATTTAAATCTCAAGTATTCTCTGTAGGACTGGAAGGATATGATATACATCTGAGGCTGAGGTAAAACTTAAACTTCACAGATAATCTCTTCAGCCTAGCAGTTCTTACTGCTATACATGAGTTACGTATTTCCTATGGAAAATCAAATTCGTGGCTTGTTATTAATAACAGCACAAAATGTGAGCTGGAACTATCGGATGAGACATCAAAATGCATTTTCTCATATGGATTTGTTCTCAAATTCTAGCTTTAGTATTTGAAAAAAAAAATCATCAGCTAAATTTTTATCTCTAAACCAAAATATTGATATAGTAAGATGATTTATGTATGGTGAGGACTCGCACTTCTTTTGGATAGATTTTGTGTTATAATCATTTTTCTCATCAGGTAACCTTTTTTTCCTCACCTCCAAATACTTCACTAGGTGCCAGTATTCTAAGATCATACTACACCTGGAAAACTAGAAGTCCTTCCAAGAAAGTTCAGTTTGCAATAAATCTCCAAAAGGGAAAGACCTTTTTTCACTCCTTCTCTTCCATAATGCAATTTTCTTTCAACCCTAAAACTTCACTGAGTCATTACCATTTAGAAATGATATGAAGCAAAGTTTATCTATCACAGAGTCAAAAACCAATTCTCTCATGAACTTTTCTATGGTAAGGAAAATAAATTAGAACCGAAGGTCAATGAAGAAGACAAAGT
>VWZG01007978.1:87774-129157 GCA_013396735.1 Grallaria varia | reverse complement strand
ATGACAGATACATATAGAAAACCCACATATAATCTCTAAAAGAAAAATGGTCCTGATTTGTAAAGGTAACAGAAAACTTTGTCAGGTAAACTAATGATGGGAGCACGTTATGCTCATGTATTCTCTGTTACCACTTGGTTTTGAATTAAACACACTCTTAATTTATGCAAAATCCTGTAATGGTTTATGATGCAAATATATTGCTTCTAGGTCAATTAATACTCTGGTTTTCTAAATGGCATGGTCTTTATAATAGAGGCATTTTAAAAGCATATATGTTTTTACAATAGCTCGTATAATGGAGGCCTGGCTGACTAAGGCATCTGGGTACTCTAAAATATGCTTATAAATAGTTATCAATGCAAGGTTGAGATCTTTTAAGAAACACATACTGAGACTGATTTTTCTCCTCTTACCTTTTTTGTGTGTGAAGGGGAGGAAAAAATGTTTTCAGACACTTAACATCATATTTTGCAATATTAACTCAATATGAAAGCAAATAATATGTCACCTCAGACATTCAAAATATTGGCAATTATTTCATTAAAATTCATGAGAGTTCCTTAAAGTTGCATGGATTTTTTAATGTATTTTGAGAAATGGAAGTGAAAAATCCATACTAAGTACACAGAAATACATAATGTGATTTATGAACAGCTTTTCAATCTGGAAAAGGAGGGAAAATGAGACACTAGTTAAAAAATGAAATAAAAAGAGATTTAATTTCACTGTAAATGTACATTATTATTGTACTTCTCAGACATGAAATGAGGAAGAGAATAGTCCACCAGAAAACACAGCACATACTGTAACAGATTATAAGTCACACAAGGAAAAAAAAGCCTCAAACATGCATCATTTGTAAGGGTTTCTTCTCTGTTAATTACAGATATTTGATAGGACATTAAATGATGAAGTGGACCAGACCGTAAGTTTTCATCAGCAGGCACTTAAGATGACAAGTAACTTTGAAGAAGTCGATATAGAAAGGGGCATCTTTACAAGAAATCCCTTGCTACTGCAACATGGAAATTCTCTGAATTCCTCGCCAGGTCAGTGCTGAAGACTAACACTTTAGTGAAATGAGATGAATCCCAAGAAAAAAGGCAAAGGGGCCAAATGAGCACAAAGCAGGCACTGACTGCCAATCCACAATGACTTGAGAGGGAAATCCATGAATTCACAATTCTTGTGTATCTTGTCTTCAGGGAATGCACAAGTCAGTATTTCCAGAAGCATCTATTTTCAGATCTTGATCTTGATGCTTAATCTGCGACAGAACTTCGTATCTAAGGAAACTGGAGATGGATATCATAAAAAACTGGGATCTAATTTTTTTCCTCTATTTCAGTGTTCTGCATCAATGAGGCACTAACAGCCAAGGGGCTGTATGAGAATCAAAGAGTCAAGAGCTGGTGAAACATTTTGAAAATGTGAAGTGCAATTTAAAAGCTGGAACAGTGACTGGGCTGGGCCTACACAGTCTCACTGAACTGACTGACACTGGTTTTACACCACCTGCATTCAGACAGGGCTTTCTGAGATGGAAAACAACCTCACAACATCATCCCTCTTTCCACTGAATTGTGAAGTCTGCACACTCTGCTGCTGCACATGACATTTCTTGATCTCAAAACTTATTCTTGAAGGCTGTTAATGACAGCTTCTTTGGTATTTCTCTGATTCACATACTGAAACAGAACAACCACCAGCAAAATCAAATCAAATGTATTTGTTTGCATTAAGACTTTGTAACTATGTGCCAGTCCTACAATTTATTGTGTAATCACTCCTGTGGATTTTGCTCACTGTCCTCAAAGTAGTGATTCAAGAATTGGCTTTTCATTAAATGCCTTTTTATCTTATTAATGAATTCCACCAAAGGTAATCTTAAACTTCAGCTTTCTCAATTAGGGTGTTAAGCAAGAAAAAGTATTATCCTTCATGCATTAAATGACATACCAAATATTTGCTCTAGTTAAAACTTATCATTTTTTAAGAAGCTGCAGCGATTTTGTTCACCTGCAGTGCTTGCTCTGGCTGCCTCAGTTTTCAGAATTAAAATGATCATGCTGTCAGCTTTGATCTCTGCTGATGCTTTTCAAGTTTCCCTCCTCCCTGAAATACAAACTTTAAAGTTAACCTAGATGAATTGCATTTAGTCATAATAATGCCTAGGCAATTTCTCTACCAGTTGAAATAGACAATTTAGGCAGCATGTAATATTTAAATCCTTTATGCTCACGTCATTTTTTCCAAAGGATGTCTAAGGTCTCTCCCTTGTATATTAGAGCAGTAATTTTAAACAGTGTTTCCTAATGAGAAGCCTCTATGGTAGCAATTTCTACACGACTGAGAGATGCAACTTTAACTAAAAATAAAAGGAATTATTTGCTGTAAGCTTTTGTCTGAATTTAGACATTCAAAAAAAAAAAAAAAGAAAACAGCACAGTCCTAGCATTGTTACTCAAATAGCCTGGATTTGTTTTCTTAAAATTAATTATGTCTATGTCTCAGTTATGTAACATGAATTACATGTTCCAGACTTCCCCAGTCTTAAAAACAACAGGTAAAAAGGAAAAAAACCGCCAAAACCCCAAGCCCCAAATCAGGAGGCATTCCTTGATATTCAACTTGCAGTATCCTAGTTGTCATAGTCCAGGCAAGACATCTCACCCCTTGCTATTTCTATCATTTAAGTTCAGTAATATATTATTGCCTATGCTGATACTTACATGGACAGAATCAGTCATCACTAACAAAATGTGATTAACTTTGGAGCAGCAGTGCCTCAAAAGAAACTTTTACCGACTGAGAGATTTGCCTATTGACAACCAGGAAATCCCGCGAAGAGTAAGAAAAATACCTCATCTAAAATATTTTATATTTGATGTCATTTTGACAACAAAGTGCCCAAAATTTAACAAAAGGAATACTGGTTTCATTAATGCCACATGCAGGAGCCCATGCCCTAACAGAACTCGGTGAAGTATGGATTCTGCATGGCTTCTGCTCCTTTGGCTATTGTTGGGATGGTTTTGATAATGACATGAAAGCAGCACTGAGCACAGACTACCAGAGCAGGCAGTAAGAGTGGCAGGAGAAAGCTGAGAAACAGCATGGCTTCTAATTTTTGTAGTAGCTCCATCTACCCAAGTGGAGTTTCCTTGTAAAGACTCCCTGCCTAGAAAATGTTCTGCACACTTTTGGTAAACAATATTCAGTGCCCGTGATGAATACTTGTAAACCAGAAGCTTGTCAGAGTCTACAGAAAGAGCTGCTGCAGCTTAATGTTATTGTGCGCATCATTATCACCCACGCAAACCTCTTGATGGATGGATGAATAATCCCCTTGTGTGGGAAAGTAACACCAAGTGATGGATTTCACCAGCATAAATACCACCAGCAATTACTTGAAACTGGTAAGGAATAAAAAAAGGAAAAGAAAAAGAAAAAAGACAGCACACTGAACACAATACATTAATTTTTAGATAAGTGATTCTAATTGAGAGCTTTATACAGCATGACATAAAAGAGCCTTTAGAATGGGATGAAACTTACTCTGCCTTTACTGAGATAGCAAAAGGGATGAATAAATGTTGAAACAACTTTCAAAGAAGGACAGTGAAGAATATTTTCAGTTTAGTGTTCCATCTGTTTTGCTAATCCAGATTATAAAAATTGTTGTGTAACATAATCTTCATGTAGCCAGTCCCTCACAAATAATACAATTAAGTTCTCCATACCTAGGATTTGGCCAGGAAATATTTAGCATTATTATGGATAAAAACAATTGTTCTCATAACCAATACAGTAGATGATAACTATAAAAACAGGATGGTCCAATACCTGCCAACCACATGCAGAAGACACAGAGAACTCTTATTACATAACAACAGCCACTGATATTCCTGTTTAACAACCAAACGATGCCTCTTTTTCTTTTAAAAAAGAGTATTTTCAAGAGGACTGAGACATACACTGCTGTTCTTCTGCACAAACTCAAGTAATTTAAAATCTTGGTATGTATCACACTTAGTAAGAAACATGAACCTCTATACAGTTTTTTTTACATTTTGCCAATATGTTGCAGGTTTCTATGCAACCTGTAGTATGAAACATGGCTGTAAATTGCTTATTTTTCTACCAAGATTTGCTCTACTTTCAGATACTAGAAAATTACAAAATGGCTGGCTGAAAAATGGAAGCAAAATACCGAAACTGGTGATGGAGCATCTCGGTGTCACTGAAGCACAAAAGTGATTTGTAAAGACAGAAAGAGTTGGTAAATCTTGAACAATATTGGGGTAAGTCTCCTACAGTGGATATTAAGCAGGACATGTAATCAAGGGCTAAAGCGTAAAGCATCACAGTAGACCAAAGTACCTTGAGGGAGACTTTGAAAGATAGAATGTCCTTTAAAGACATGCAGTTCTGTATCGGTGTATACATGTATAAGTGATAGGAAGAAGAAAACAAAACAGTCCCTATCATCTGGACATAAAATTGAAGAAACAGATGTGCCTGAAGCACAGTTCAGCAGCTCCCCGTCTTTTAAAGGTCTTATTTTGGTATAAAATCAGAGTGTCAGACCAATAAATCAAATCTTAGCAACTTCATGGAGTTTACCTGATGTATGTTATATATGTTTTATTCTACTCTACTCTATGTATAAGATAAAACATTCCCCATTGGCTTCATGTTCCCTCCCATGCAATCAATGTAGCACCAGCGTCCTTTTTGAAAAAATCCCACAACAATAAAACACAACAAGAATATTTCTGGGGCTTCAATTAGTCTATTTTCAAGCCTGCTATGACGTATATGTAAGACAGTAAATAGATACATGATTCCTTGGTCTTATACTGAGTGCACATATTAGCCAAAAGATAAAACAACATTAGGTACTACATTATCTTATGAGTCTTGGGAATCATTTAAGACATGCCCTGAAAGTTATGAACTCCATTTAGCAGAACATAGGGCTATATAGGAGGGACTGCACATGCAGCCCCTTGGTGTCCAGATGGCTCTAACTCCTGGGAAAAGGTATTTGAAAGTACCATTTCCACAGCCATTAGGTACTGACTTTATCAGTTTTTAACTGAAGGTTGTTTTGTTTGTGTTTGCTTCCCTCAGTTTACGTGGCACTTCCAAATTATTTATATCAATTTTGGGAACACTGAAACTCCAGCCCTTCTTTGCTGCTTCTTCCTCAGACACATCTCTTTCACATACTTGCTCTCCTTAAAACTGTGAAGGCCTTTGAGCTCAGGACAGATGGAAAGGCCTATTTAGTTACCAAATGTTCTTCTGAGAAGACAAATTCAGTTAGTGAAGCAGGGTTACATATGGCTAGACCTAGATTTTAACAGGTTGACTCCATTGAAAACATTATTTCAACTCATACCCATATGGATGCTCGTATTTTCAAAACAAATCCATTACTTGACTCTTTTGGGGCAAGGGGAGAGAAAGCCATCTTTAATTATATTATGTATTATAATTTTTACAGTTTGAATCACCTGAAAGTGGATATAATCAAGAATGAGAAATTAAAGTCTCAATTTTCCATTTTGGATTAGCAGAGCTGTGTTTTCTGCTGTAACTGTGCTTGTTGAGACTTCATTTATAATTCAAAATTCAGTCTGGGACAGAAAAATATGTATAAACACACACACGCTCTCTTTGTATTATATACTTACACAGTACGAGCCAAGCACTAGAAGACATACATGATGTGGCAAACTACTGAAGCATGCCTTAAGATTCTTTTAACAAATAGCCCTGGCAATTGCTTTGAGATTTGTATTCTGATCATTGCTGCCTGCTGTTGATTTCCTTTTTGACCATCAGATGTCTGTCTTTCATTCTTATTAAAGGTTCACTGGATTTGTATTCTCTCCTTTCACTCTGAGGTGTAGAAGCACTTTGCTTCTGCTTTCCTCTCTGTTTCCAGTCAGTTCCCCAAAGGTCTATACACTACTTAACCATTTTTAATAATCTTATCCCCACAGCTCCAGAACAAAACATGTATGTGCAATATCTCATGGATCAGAGATTCTTTCTTGTGTGGATTGGCTTTAAACTAAAAGGCGGGTGTGGGGTAAAGACAGTCTTTCTGTCTTGGGAATCTGGTCATAGAAGCTGAAAAACTAGCTACCTATATGAAACTTCCACAGTATAGTTTTGATTACTCTTTATGGACACCCGGGATTTCCTGTGCAATTCCTTTGATCCAGCTAAACAGTATTTCAAATGTCAGGCCCTATTCTGCATGTTTTTAAAACTATTAAGTCTGATTGAGCCAATGGAATTAGAATCACTGTATGCACTAGCTGACTGTCAGCTGTTTTAAAGACAAAGTTATCTAGGTTTCATTAGAAAGAAAATGTGTTAGTACTAAACTAAAAAGAAGATGGAGAGCAGAAGTAGGTACCCATGTACAGACTCTTTATTAAGGTAATTAAACTGGCTTAAACCCAATGGAATTTAGGGCAAAAAATCTTTCCTTTGGAGGCAACACCTAAATCAAGTACAGCATTACAGTACATAATAAAGATAGAAACACCAAGTTAGCAGGATACCACAGATGGTTTCACCTTCATTTTCCACATTCTGCTCCCAAGCAAAGAGTTACAGAAAGAAAAAGAAACAAAATATAATATTATGCATACTTTTGATGGCAGTACAAATCCAAATCTCTGACCCTCCACTGACCTTCCTGGAATGGAAATGCCCCGAAGGACAGAGAGGAAGATATTCTGTCATTATCTGCTAATTTAGCCAGAGAAAACAGACTGGCTGCCTATCATCTTGGGCTGAGGTTCCAGGTTCCTACACAACCCTTTCTATGTTCATCCTCTGCAAAGATTGTCCTTTATAGACCTTTTACAAATGGAATAATGACACTCGTCCACCTATTTAAAAGTCTCTAAAGAAAATTACTTACTACTTTTATTATTCTACAATCTTGTTGGGATTTCTGGTTTCCTTTCAGGCATTTCAGGTCTTGGATTTTTTTTTATTTTTATTTTTTTTAGTTTTTAAGAAGCAAATTTGACAGTTAAATTTCCTCTCACATATTGACTGAATTTAGAGTGTTAAAACTTAATGAAGATAATGGAATATTACTTAAAGAAGCAGGAAAAATTAAAAAAAAAACAGGCTAAAAAAGCAATGTAAATTGTGACTCCAACGGGGTAGTTAGATCCAAACTAGCTGGGCAAAGGAATTTGAAATAGACAATCAATGCTTTGATGTTTTTTAATTACGGTAAACAGCATTTGTATCTCAAGCTCTATGGTTGAAAGGAAGCCTGGAGAAACTAGACCACTGGGCCCATCAAAAGCTCTGGGCAGAGGAACATTTTAAAATCACTTTAAAAGTATAGCTTGAACTACATTAATGGACTGAAGTAATTTCTGCTATGTACTTTAGAAATGTAAAGGCTACACTGGCCTAAGTTGCTGATGCTATCTCATGTGAAAATGATTTTGCTTTACTATGGTCTTTTGTTGCTTCAGAAGTTGACAGGTTGATAAGCTGAGAGTGTCACTGGCAGCACAGGAAAATTTCTCTGCTAACAAGTCAAAATTAGTTTCCAGATGTCTTCACTCCTAAATAGAGATTTACAACCGTGTGGCCTTCCAATATATTTCAGTGGTTTTAATAATGAAATCCTCAGAGCAATCCTGTAGATTTCAAAAAATACTTTAATAAAAGTACTTCAGGGAGCTGATCTACCTGAACTCTCATTCTTTCACAGGTTAGATTGTTTTTTAAAAGCTAATTTCAACCTAAGCACAGTCTCTCTTGCTCCTTCACTCCCCGCAAAAAATCCTATCCCCTGACTTTAGTGACACTCTCACCTTAGGCTCTCTTGAGCTTCTGGGTGAAAGCCATCTGAAATTTTCCCAGTGAGACTGTAGAATAAGCCACATGAGCATAGTGGCTTTCCCAGTGCCTTTCCCTGATTTATTACTCTGTGGCCAAAAGGACAATCAAGTTCTCGATTTCACTACAAAGGAAAAAAAATACACAGATGCTCAGCTTAACAAACACAAAGACCCACGTATATAATGAAGTACTCCATATACCTTGGCACATCCAGCATCTTAGGCAGGGCTTTTTCAATGCTGCCGATATTGTTAAGCCAGTTAACTCAGTGGCTCAGACCCAAAAGTAGGTCTTTCAAGCCTACATCCATGAACATAAGCACACACGATGGTTTAGGTGCTGCTAACTTAAGGCAAAAGAGATCCAAAATTGGAAATCTGTCAAAAGTGAGAGCTCTTCAGAGGGAAAGAACATAAATCATGACTTTGCTCCAGAACACATTCCTTATTTGTCTTCTATAACAGCATCAATATACATTAACTTCATACTTTATTCTAAAAAGAAAGTAACAGAAGATACTTCCTGCATTGAGCACAACCTTTAGACAAGGCATGTTGCCTGAGTGGGGATCCCATATAATAGTACACCACAGGAAAACTAAAATGAATAGGATGTAGTTGCTCCTCTAAAGCTTTTCTTTACATTTTGGGGAAGAAAGGCATATTCTTCCCATTAATCCTCTCTCACTGACTTTGTGGTAAGAAGTGAAGCACCATATTTTCTTGTTCTTTATATCCCATTTCCCAGTGCACAGGGGAGAAGAAGGTGGATTAATGAAGACACAAAGAAAATACAAAGACCAGGGAAAAAACATAAAGTTCAGAGAAGGGATGGCAGGTAAAGATAGGCCAAATGAATGAAGAGTTAGGAAAATGAATGGACTGTTGCAAGCAGTTTAGAGTAAAGTACAAATCAAAAGAAGGCTACAACATTCTGTATTTGGACTCTTTTTGTTGCATGCATATATTTCTCAGTGATGGTACCATCCCAGAATGCTGTTAACACTGTAAGTCCATATTTATGTGAGGAGGTTTTTTATTTGTTTGTTTTGGCTTGGTTTGTTCTGGTTTTTTTGTTGGAGTTTTTTGTTTTGTTTTGTTTTTTGGTTGGTTGGTTTGGGTTTATTATTTTTTTGTTGTTGTTGTTAAATTCCCGTACTAAGGGTTGCTTACTTGATGGCAATTGATGTTAATGCGTCTTACACTGTACAATGCTCCTAAGATTCACATCATATTTACTTTCACTAATTTCGCTGTCATAGAAGAATGACAGGAATTATCCAGTGAAAGCATTATTTTGCCTGCTTCATATGGAAAATATTTATAAGTGTATTAAGAAGCATTACTATTTCAACATATTAGTAAGTTCATTATCATCAGATGCCAAATTTGCAACTAAAACTGAAAGGCATTTTAGTTATCACTGAAAAGACAAGAAAAAACTGATGCAGGTTTTAATAAAAGGATGCACATGTATGTACACAGCTACAGACTGATTACCAGCACCACTAGCAATATATCAAAATTCCCATCTTACTAACGTTTCATCTCCTTTTAGTGACAAAAATGAAAAATTATGTGACTTCTACTCAGAAACTGAAAAAATAACTCTGAGGTAATTTGGAGTTTATCAAAGTAAAAAAACCCATAGGTGTAAAACTGGAACAGTTAATTGCAAATACAGATTACATGTTAGCAATATGACTATTTTTAATGAATAAACAACACCAGTGTTTTCAAAGTTACTTTCTGGTTTTTAAAGTCTTGTTTATTGTATAACCATCATTTTTTATGACTAGTGACTGAATTCACTAAGAGGTGTTTCAATTTCTTTGATCCTTACCTTAAATCTGTTGAAATGAAGATGAGTCCTTACAGTAACTTTTGTTCATTTGGGAGGTTGCAAAAGCTCAGTGACTGATTATTTCTTTATTCATACATTGTTTTAATGGAGGTTTTTGAACACTGCACTTAGCAGCAGCTGCCTAGCCTGCAGTTGCTGAGGGTCAGATAAAAAAGTCTAAACATGCTTTCACTACATGCATTAAAAAAAAGAAGTGTTAACACGCTAGTCAGGGATCTGACATGCAAGACCAAGTTGCATTGAACTTTTTCTGAGAAACAGCAGCAAGTTCAGAATGCATCTCATGTCCTCTAATATAACTCTCATGGCACTCAGCTGCACCCTAAGGGGGCATATTTTTGCCTGCCTTTCTTCAAGTTGTTTTCAGTTTTTCAAGCTGGACATCTGATACTTTATCTAGACTGAGAAATGCAATTAGCTCTGTTTGTTTCTCCTCAAGATGATTTCCAATATTTCTAATTAATAAAATTTGCATATATTTTGTTTTCCTTCCTCAAAACTCACTTAAGTGTCAATGAAATTGAATTTAACCCTGTCCCTAGGTTTTGTCTTTAAGATATCTCCTACACATTGATTGTTGCAATGTACCAGTTTGGTTTCCATTTCAGGACAGACCAATATTTTATTCAATATACTGTAGGTAATTACAGTAGATAACGTATGTCTTATTCTAAAACAGGAATATTGCACTGAACACCGCATTTAGATTCTGTTCTCTACCAACCTCTATGAATTACTGGAGATGCAGATCACAGTCAGGTCTGTCTTGGCTTTTTGTATTTAAACCAGAGCATTTCATATCACTGAAAATTGATCCTAAATGTGGGAGTGTTGTCAGCTCTGAACATAATCTGTCATATAGGTATCCTAGTATAGAATATCCTTAAGGATTCACTTCCACTACTTTATATATTGGAATTGAATTTACATTCTGCTAGTGTCACAGCATACAAGCCTTCCAAGCAAGAGCTGGTAATTGAAATGCTGTGAAACTTCTGCTGTTCAGTAGTACAAACTACCATTGAACAGTCTGGAGCAAGCCAGTAGACAAAATCATTGGTACAGACAAAGTAAGGAGAAACAAAGTGTGTTTACAGCATCGCCTTTACACTTTACCCTCTCTGTTACAGACATGAAGTTTCCCTACATTATTACATAATGATGGCTGCAAGAAGCCCATGCAGAAATTATGAGTGAGTGATTATGAGGATGCAATTACAGCAATTTTGTGACAAGTGAATGTCACACAGAGTTTAGTCAATGTTAATCTTCCTTTGCTCAAGGTCTCCAAACAGAGTTCAATGTACTCCTGAGCCTAGCAACAGCAAGACCATGCTTCATTTTAGCAATAGCAGTTTGACAGCAGAGAGTATACTAAAGGAAGTTCCTACCTCTAGAAAAACACTGAGTGAAGGCACAACACAGAAAGAAAATCACTACTGAAAAACAGAGTAGCTTTAGGTGGACAACACAAAGAACAAAACAAAACCATGCCAAGATTAGACTCGTTTAAGCTCCAGAATGGGGATACGTATCCGGCATTGTAACAAAAGTTGTCTGCAGCTGACCTGAACTTCATTCAAAGTATATCCCAGCCGGAAAAGAAACTGGCTGTGTACAGGAGGCTTTCATGGTGGGCAAGGCCCTGTCTTCTTAATCAAATTCACCATTTGTATCTTGCAATCTTACAAGTGCAAGTTGCGCTTGAAAGGGTATTATATTCAGATGATATTTTAATACCATGACCTAGTGGATGTTTTAATTAAAAGTGGCAGTATGTTTAGAACTGTCTTCTCAGTGTTCCAAATCAGAGAAATTTTAATTAAATTAAATTTTTAAAAAGTCAGAAAAGGCAACATTTGGACTAATTTTAGATGGGTGACAATGTTTGTAGCCCAGTGCAAACATCTTAAGAATCTTTCCACAGTGTACTTTCTTCCTTGTGAGTCATACACATAATTTTCATGGATTGAAGTCACACATAAATTTCCCAACACTAGTACAATCTCCATTCTGCTATGTTAGGTAGTGCATGCTTTCAGCTAGTGGGATGCAGTCCAAATTATTTGTGGAAGAAATAAGAAACTGTGATGGGTTTGACCTTGTATGACTGTCAAACATTCACTCAGCCACTGTCTCTCTCTCTCTGCCACTCAACAAGAAAAGAGAAGAAAGTAAGACGGAAAAACATGAGATAAAGGCAAAGAGATCACTCACCAATTACCACCACAGGCAAAACATACTTGACTTAGGAAACTATTTTCATTTATAACCAGTTAAAAATATAGTAAGATGGTGAGAAACAAAGACAAAAATGCAAATACTTCTCCTCTGTTTTTCTCAGGATCAAATTCTTAATTCCTGACTCTTCTACCTGCCTGCCAGCAGCACAGGGGAATGGAGAATGGAGGTTGTTGTTACAACATAATGCTCTGTCTCTGCTGTTCCTTCCTCCTCACGCTGTTCCCCTTCTCCAGCGTATGGTCCCTCCACTAAGGTACATGAACTGCTCCAACAGGGTCCTTTACCCAAGCTGCAGTTCTCCAAGAACAGCTCCAATGTAGGGCTTTTCCATGGGGTACAGTCCTTTAGGAACAGACTGTTCTAGCATGGGTTTTGCATGGGCTACAGCTCCCATGAGAAAACCTGCTCCTGTGTGGGCGCCTCTCCATGGGCTACAGTTCCGGACAGAAGCCTGCTCCAGCATGGGCTCTTCATGAGCTACAGCCTCCTTCAGGCTATGTCCATCTGCTCTGGCATGGGGTCCCCCACAGGCTGCAAGTGATAACTGCTCCAGTGTGGTCCCTCATGGGCTGCAGGGGCACAGTTGCCTCACCACAGTCTTCAACACAGGCTGCAGGGGAATCTCTGTTCCAGTGCCTGAAGCACCTTCTCTCTCTCCTTCACCTTCTCCATGACCTTGGTGTGTGTCTTTCACATTTTTCTCACTCCTCTCTTGCACCTGCTGTGCAGTGTTTTTCATTGTTTCTTAAACATGTTATTATAGGGCACAATTAATGTCCCTGTGGGGCTCAGCTGTGTCCTGCTGGCTGGAGCCAGCTGGAACCATCTGTGTCCATCCCAGGACAGGTACAGTGTCACGTCACAGAGGCAGCCCCAGCATCACCCCTGGGCAGTGTCTGGACATGGACACCCAATATAGAAACAAAAAGCAAAAAGTTGTAAGTTATGATATATAGAAGTTGTTTTGTTTTGTTTTGTTTTTTTTAAAGGTAGTTGCTATTTTCTTGTTAAAACAATAGTTTGAGAGTTCATCTCAAGAACATTCAGGGTGACTCAACTGACTGCTTTCATTACTCCATTAAAAAAGTAATTTCACTTGGACAGAAACAAATTGAGATACTCAATCAGTAATTCAGAAAAATTCAGTAAAATAAAGAATTTGAGGGAAACCAGACAGGCTTAAGATGCATGGTTCACCATATCTATGTTCATCACTCTGTGATAAATGGTGTGACAAATGGTTATGATGTCATTCCATTACACGGTACCATAGGCTCAGAATTTCACTAGAATGTCAGAGAAAAAAATGGATCAAGGATTAGGGCATGTAGGTAGACAGCATCAAAAAGTATTAAAAAACCTCTTCATCATACATGAGTATGACATTAACTTCATTACACCTTGTCTTTCAAAGCAAGTTGAAAGTCATCACAAGGTCGTTTCACTTATTCTCTCTACTGAGTTCTGTGCCGAGTGACTAAAATCAACAGTTATTGAAACATCTGGAAGGAACAGAATATTAAAACAGTGAATTAGCTGCTGGCAGAAGCTATACACAATGTAACTGGAACATAATTCCAGAAAGTAAAATTAATTTTCCAATAAGAATGTAAACATTAAGGGAAAGACTGGTGTGTCTACGGCAAGAGAGGCTCTAAGGCTCCTAATATTAGACATCTTCCGTAGATCATTGTTTTCACAACATTAAATAATTTGGCACTAATGGGAGTTGTGGTTTTTTCTTTTTTTCTGTTCTTAATTAAAGTAGAATGAAAGTCAGAGTAACACTCATCTGTCACACTCAGTAGAACAGGTTTACATTTGTTTATTTTGCCTATAATAAATTATTATTTTCTTTCTTAATTTCTTGGTTTTACCACTAGTAATCCTATTATGCGATCCTCAGAGTTTCTTACAGTTATGCTGAGATAAATCTTAAAATTCTGTTTGAAATGAGCAAAATCTTTCCTGATGTTTTAAAGATTTCTGATGTCCTGACAAGTAACTAATTTGTCCACAGTTAATTTCAGTACTATGTTCATTACTAACTTATAACTCGAGAACGCTGCATAAAAGATGAAACCACCTGGGGCAAAAAGAAAGTTAATTACTTCATGCTATTTGAAAGGTATTGATCCTCTTTTTAGATGTATATAGAGGTTATTTAGAAAGTACATAAACAATTTGCTTTATCTCCATGAGGAAACTCCCTGAGGTCTAGGCGACACCGACATGACAACTACTGTATTCCTTTACCTATTCAGGTAAAGGCCTATTTTGAACTACAAAAGGAGAAATTCTTTAATTAAAAGTTACTGTTGTCCTTGGCTCACTGCTGATGAGCCAATCCATGTCTCTACAGCACAAGATGTAAAGGTTGTTCTTCCAAAACATGTCATCAGTTGCACTTGCACATCAAAGGCTCTGGTACCTATGATCACCCCAGTCTCACTGTGTATTATGTTACTGTTGGAAGAAAAATAGATAGAGAAGCCAATACCAGCTTTCAGGGAATGGTCTGATTTCCTTCTCAGTCCCCTCTAGCTTAGATTTTAACTGAAACCCCAGGTTATAATGCACAAAATTTAAAGTAACTTTGTGTGCTCTCTATGCTGAGTGCTACCTTAACTATAGAACCAATTCATGGTTCAGTTCAGAAAATCATCTAGTCCAACCTCCACCCTGATGTGGGCAGGAACACTTCCCACTAGTCCAGGGTGCTCCAACCCCCCATCCAACCTCGTCTTGAACAATGCCAGGAATGGGGCATCCACAACATCTCCATCCAACCTGTTCCAGTGCCTCACCACTATCCCAGTGAAGAGTTTCTTGCTAATAGCTAATCCCAACCTACTCTCTTTCAGTTTAAAGCCATTATACCTTGTCTTATTGCTACATGGCCATATAAAAAGTCCCTCTCCAGCTCTCTTGCAAGCTCTCTTTGAGTCCTGGAAGGCTGCTGTAAAATCTCCCTGGAGGCTTCTCTTCTCCACTCTGAACAACCCCAACCCTCATAGTCTTTTCTCATCAGAGAGGTGCCCCTGCCCTCTGATTGTCTTTGTGGCCCTCCTCTGGACTCACTCCAATAGATCCATGTCCTTCCTATGCTGGGGCTCCACAGGAGGATGCTGTACTCCAAGTGGGTTCTCACACTAAACAGATATTGGATATAATTTTTTTTTTTTTTTTAAAAAGCAAAACCACTTCAACCAAAAACTCTCTGAGAGAAATAAAAAAGAGTCATGGTAGATTGTTAAGAGTATGTTCATGCATACATAGATTCTATCTTTTTATTAGACCAGAGTGGAACGAAATCAGGGAAGTTCTCATGCACAGAAGGACTTTTTCAGCTCTAAATTGTTAAATGTCTTTGTGCACCCATCCAAGTCAAAATACACTTTCATTTTTCTCAGGAAAAAAGTAAGCAATTCCCTCCCTAAATTAATCCTGAACAGTACTACTACAGAGATGCACATGGTCACTAGAGGGACCAAAAGGTCTAAGTATGAGAAGTTGAATTATGATTTCCAGCTGTGCAGTTTTCAAACACCTTCATCAACACTGATTGATATAAATGTAATAATTACTTCAGCAGCTCCAGAGGAACAAACAGAATCCTCACAAAATATTAAAAATATTTGTACCTAAATGGGTCTGAGTCTGCAAAATCTGATTTGGGGTGAGATGAGTGAGGAGGGGTGCACCACCAACTCTGGCTGCGCTGGACTGTGCACTCCATGAACTGTCAGCAACTGAAACCGTGAAAATAACACGTAGCAGGACTTTGGCCTGTGGCACACCAGATCAGTGACTGTTGGGTCAGAACCACCTTGTGAGCAGTGCCTGTGTGTGTGTGTGCAGGGGGCAGGGATGGGTTGAACCTCACAAAGGTGGGATGGTGTCGTACCCCTCATGGCAGCCTCTGAAGCCCACACAGAAAACTCCTGGAACAGCTGCCAGCCACAAACACCCCGGGAAAGCTACAACACCCCACACCTTCAGGAGCCTCTAACTGAGGCTGCGATTTGGCCAGAACAGTGAGACCATGGCCCCTCACCCTGGCCTGGGACCCCAGAATGGCCAGGGGGTCAGAAGCCCTGCCTGGGGGTTTGGCCATAGAGACCAGAGCAGACAAATCCAGAGGTTTTGAGGTGCCATGTGTCATGGTCCTTCCACCTGGAAGTGTAAGAGCTGGTCTGCCACAAAGTTTCAGTGGTAGCTATCTCTCCCTCTTTCTCCTTCTCTCTTTTCATGCTCCCTCTGCATCTTTTTCTTTACTCCTTTCCTAATGCTTTGAGTGGCTTGGAGCTGGAGGGGTTGGATTTAAGTGTTGTGAATTGACTGAATATTGACTCGGGCATTGTTGATTAATATGTGCTGAGTCGGTATTGAGGTAAAACATTTTGTCTGGCTTCTGTAGTGCTCTTTTTGAACCTTTGCAAAGATCCCTTATTTTCTCCCTGAAATTAATAAAGAAATCCCTTGGAAACAAATTCATGGATTATTTTCTTTATTTTTTCTCAAGGTATTAAAAACTCACATATATACAAATATTAAAGTAAAACTCTTAGCAGAGCCCATGAGCCTGCAGCTCCAGGACTGGAACGTTACATGGCCTCAGCCTGTATCTACAGAGGCTGAAAAAGAAAACTCCTTTAAAGCTATTTTTGTGGGTTTTGGCCTAAGTATCATTTAGGAGAAAATGAATGGAAGGTCTAAAGAAATTGAGCTCTTTAGATATCACTGACAGTACATATTTGAATAAAATACTTAAAAGTAAGAAGGCAATAGTCCAGCTGCAATTTTAGATACCTAACAGAGCGGATAGACCTGGAATCTGAAACTCACTACTTTATGAAAAAGATGAAGGACAGCAAGGAACACAAATTATGAAATGCTTGCATGGGTTTCTTTAGAGAACTATTTTCTTCAGACCTGAATGTCATTGTGCACTACTTGACATTACTAAAATGTTACATTTGAAAAAGCCAACAAGCCATTTCCAAATTTTATCTTTTTGAAGATAGAATGAAATCCATAAAGTAAGAATGACATACTGCAATTTAGAAACTACTGCACAGTTGTGCACAATGTTATGCTTTCAGTTTTATTTTAATAATATTGTATTTAGTATAATAAGAATGTGGAATCCCATTGTGTATCTCAGAAAAACAGGGAAAAAAAAAAAAAAGTCCAACGGCCACTAGGGAAAAAACACACAATCCTCTACCATAGTCAGAAGTAGTAATTTGATCAAGTTCCTATGAAGTTCTGTGCAAACAAGTTGTTCCCTGCCTTAAAAATGGTAGAACAATTCCTGAAAAGGATCATCAGGCTCAACATTCATCATGTTGCATGAGAAAAGCCCTCAGTCTGGTGGGAAGGCCTAGATAATTATATTCACCATTTGTATTGCTATTGATATTTCTAATAATCAATAGACCTCCAACACGTCGCTTCGCTGTCGCTGGTATATAAAAACCACATGTTTGCAGCTCCCCTCACAAAAGGGGTTAGTGGACTCCGAAATATCTTACCTTTCCTAGTCCCACTCATGATGCCAAGTACAATATCAATATCCCATTCATTCACCACTGCCAAGCTTGTCTCCTGCTGAATGATGCCTTATCTCATTTCATTTGCAACTTTCCAATATGCTGGCTTTGCCTATGCAGATAGAGAAGGCTGCAGACATTTAATTTGAAAAAGCTACTGTCACAATAAAATTATTCTTTTGACAAATTTTAGCTGAAAAAAAATTTAAAAATCTAATGTAGGATCACCCCTCTTGCTTTCAGCTGCAAAGCTGGGCTTCTAGAACTGAATTTCACCCATTTCATTAAATCCATTTTGAAATGTAAAAATAACACTTACTGCAAATGGGCTGAAGGCTTTCCTTGTTTATCTTGTTTTAGCATTTCTCAGTCTTTGGGATAAGAGTAATGAGATTCCTCTGAATTAAAAATGCAAACTTGCCTGCCCCAGAAAGATGAAACTCTATCTGGGGCTGTTGTATTAGGGGGATATTGATAGTTCTTGGTAATCTGGACAGCTCAGGAAATACTTACACCATACCACCTAGAATGAAATACTCTAGTGAACACTACATTTCAGCATTCACGCATTAACCTTCATTCCAATGTTCCCACGTACCATCCCACTGCTCTGTGGACTAAAGACATTTTCACAGCTTGTCGCATTGCCATCACACCACTGACTTACTTGACACGATAAGAGATTCTAATGGCTATGTCTAGGGATTTGATGTTTTCACCCCTTAATTATCAAAGGACTTGTTAAGTTTGTCTGTCAGCTCTGTGGAAAGTCGGGGGAGGGAAAATGTTTCTTTTTTGGTCATGGGGTGGGCAGGCACAATTACAGCCTTCAGATTGCAGAACTGCATGCCTGGCTGAGACGCTGCAGCAGGTCAGTCAAAATGTCTTCATCCACACCTTCCTCTGCACTTCTCAAACCATATGCAGCCCTGGACACAATGAGCCTTGCACTGAGCCAAGAACCACAAAGCCCCATGTCCTCACTCCTTTGATTTCTAATGCAGAGGCCCCACACTGACCATTAAAGGCAAGCAGCTGCATTTGCCTCTTTAATGATGAAACCAGGATGACTAACCTGTTGAAGGATCTCTTTTTTTTTTTTTTTAAGGGCAAAGTCTACCAAGAGGAAGGTGTTCAGAAAGATGATTTTCTTGCACAAACAAGGCTACTTCAGGTGAAGCTGGTTGCTCAGTGACTCCTGGAGGTGGGAAGGGTTAACCAAATTATGTGCCTAACTGCTGCAAGTTTAAGGGAAAGCCTTCGTTCTCACAGACCCTGACAGAAAAGCCCCAGCAATTAAAAATTAATATGACAGTCTCCCATGGCAGGGAAATACGCTACTTACATATTTCTGAATATAGTTTATTTAGTAAATGATACCCCTACTAGTGAAGGGACTACAATTAAATATTTTCCATTTTTAAGGGATTTTTTTTTAAATGTTAAGAATGGGGGAAGAAAAGTCAATTCTATAATTAAACTGCGAAGTTGCCATGGTAGTTGGAAAAAAACCTCAAGATCTCTCCCACCAGCTCTGTGAGCTGTCGGTACACGAGGCAGGCCAGGCAGGCAATGTGCTGTAAGGAACACAGCACGCCATCAGCGCAGGCACCCTCACACAGAAGACAGGATCAAACAAGGCAGGTGCAAACCATTCTGCATTTGTACTAGAAAGACCTACAGGAATGTAGGGTCCTTCGGGAATCCATGGGATGTTATTATTTCTAAGCACAAACACTCTCAGCAGTTTCTGCCTCCTGTTACATACACTTAGAACAATGAGAGGGTTCGGTACTGCCCCATTATGTGTACAGGAATGGTATGTGCACTCCTTTTAGAGATGGGAATAAGATTGGTTTTAATCCATCTTTCTGCGGGCTGAATTCTTATTGGGATCAATCCCCAGGCCTTAAATGTCTTCTCTTTTGAGAATATACCTGATCTGCAGCACTCCTAGACTGTGCCACACTGCACAGTCCCCTAATGCTTTCATCTGACAGCAAATCTCCTCCCTTTCACTCATATACTTCCCCAAAGATTCCCAGCACCAGATCTCACAAAGAAATCTGCAGAGGACAACACCATGGCTGTCTTTCCCTAACACAGTGAGAAGCTCCAACACCAATCAACTAATCAGTCTGTCAGTTCTGAGCAGGAATTCAACATTGAATTCCAACTATTTAGTAAACTAACAAACACTAATTTGCAAATAAGAAGTTGAAATTAAAGAAATTCCTAAGTATTCTGCTGAATTTGGATTTTAATAAAACATCTAGCAGAACAAACATTTTTCAAGGCATATGAGAATGTCGATGTCGGTGAGAGAAAAACTTCCTTAAAATCTGAAACATTATTTAGGACTAAGGGCTAATATGAATGGCATTTCATACATTTACAAAGTCTGAGTTTATATTTTATATTAATGAAATACTATCAAATGTGATCTAAATAATTTAATGGTTGACTGGGTTAATTAGCATTTTTCAAAGACTGATAATTAGTGGTTTTTTTAAGCTCAAGGTCAAGATCTTACTAATTAAAGTAATGACAGTAATTAGGAAGACAAATATAGCATTTTCATCAGAAGATCCTAATGTTTTACTTCAGTGTGTATTTTCTTAAACCAGCTTCAAGTTAAGGGACATTTTTTAAGACTCTTGTTTCAAAGAAGTAGCCTGAGACATTGATAGAAAACAACATTTCCTTCAATCATCATAGTAGAATGCAGGAAGAAGACTTTGCACACAGGCTGGTAAACTGTGTTGACAACTTTGAAAGGCTGATAAAAATATATGTCCCTTTTTAACCTCTCCCAAAATGGAAGTACCACTGTTGAGCTTGACACAAACGGTGTCATACAAATACCCAAAGTGCTTTCAGTGTAGCTAGTAAGGGTCAAAATACTCAGAATTACTAAGACCATTGAACATTTCCTTTATTTAATTAAAAATACCTTTTACTAGGAATGAATGTATTAAGTACAAAACAGTTCATATAGTAATGAATAATATAAAACCACCTTTCACACAAAAGTAATTAATATTAATTAGCATACACACCTCCTCCAAAGGTGTATTGATATTTACAGTTTGGGGCAGTTTAAATCCCAAGAGCTTTGTCTACAAATATTGTAATGAAGAGCTCTTTTCTCAAACGCTTGATTATCTTTTCACTCATTTACTACTATTTGTACTACTTGAGAACAAGTAAGAGCATTTAAAATCACAGCTAAGATCATGCACCCAAGATCCAAAGATCTTTACACAGAAAACTTTCCAGTTGATCTAATCAAGAGAGATAAACAGTAGGAACAAGAAAACTAGGACCTTTCATGGAATTGGAGTAAAACTGCTGGTAGTTAAGCAGAAAGTCTGCAGTGAAAACTCAGTTTGGTGCCTCAGCAGCCCTCCAAGTGACACAGTAAGAGGCAGGGTTCACCTACCTAAACAGGCAGCTTGTGCCAGTTTGGATACTGTAAGCATTGGCAATATCTGAGACATTTTTGTGGGGCTGTCAGGTACAAACTGGGAGTGAAACCTCAGCTGTGCCCTTTTGGAGCAATTGCTCCAAGCCGGGCAGGATCTAACAGCATCTAAAATGGCAGCAGATGCTCAGTTCCCTAAACCTAAGTCCAACCTCTGCTTCATGCCTAAGACAAAAAACAGTCTCTGGTACTTTAAAAAGGAAAATATAAGTACCCTGTATGTTTTGGTTTTGTTTGATTTTGAGCTCCACTTGTAAAAAGGAGTGGAAAGCTGGTATGCTGCCAAAATCAGGGCATTAGAAAATTCTCCTTTCATACACAAAGCTGTGAACATAAGGCAATGTTAATGATTCAGTTTCAAAATTCCTGGTTTTCTTCTGTGACCTGTGCAATTACCTTCTTAACTCCTTCTTATTATACAAAAAATACAATTAATAAAGGAAAATCTAGAAAATTAATATGAAAAAATTAAACTCTTTACATGCTTTCACAGGAAGGATGGTGCACTGTACCACACATTATGGTTTTTTCCAGTTTACCTATTTTCTATGAAACTAACTAAAAAAAAAAAAAGTATGAAAGGAAAAACATCCAGTAAATGAAGCATAAACTGACAATATCCCTAGGTACTGACTACTTCTGCACATGCACCTCCTCTAAATTCCCTTAAACATATTGTACTCTATACCACATGGGACACATAATTCTTACACTAATTTTCACTCCTTCTTCAATAGTTTTCAGGGCATCTAGAAAAGTTTGTTTTCTGCTGTGAACTCTAGGAGGCTCCTTTATTCTCTGATCAAAAGGAAGCTACATAAACACTTTACAAAAATAAAAAAATTGTTGGTTAAAATCATAGGAGTAGAAGTAACAAAATTCCACCTCATTGTAGTTGCAAAACATTAAAAAGTGCAGCCAGTGCAATTTTGTATGTATATATGTGCACAAAGTATATCTGTCCCTGTCAGTTCCAACACTTCGGATCAGACAATATTTGCAATGGAGCTCAAATCCAAATCTGTCAGTTTGACATTGCAAGATATTCGGAGTGGAAATCAAAGACTGCACTGCTTTAGGAAGCAGAGGTTCCCTGTGATGTGTCAAGCATACAGGCCCTGCTTCTCTGGGCAAAGGCCTTAAATCATCCTTCTGCTGACAGCAGTGCTCAGGGAGAAAGAAAGGTTGTTTATCTTCATGTTTTTATATATTTTCTACAGCCTATTCACACAAAATGCAAGAAAGCATCTTAGAAAACATGTTACTGACGTAATTCTGCGCTGTGGCTGTATAACATTAAACAAAATTTATCTAGCCTTTGAAGTGCAACCTTTTTATTCACTGTTCTAAATAGTAAGACAAGTAAAAATTGAGGCTTTCATGTTAGCTGTCCCATTCTTACCTCCTTTTTCTCCAGCAGACACAAAGGAAGCACAATGAAAGCCGGACTAGGAATTGGACAGTAGTGTATCACAGAGAACTATGCATCTGTTGAAAAATGTGGTGGCATAATAGAAATTAGAACTGCATACAGCTGTTTATATTAAGAAGTTTTACCTACATCCATATTTTAATTTTTCCTCAAGACTATGGGCCAAATTTGGTAGCTGTTTATACTCATGCTATGGAAACCCAGAACAGAGAGTCCTGCTTCTCAATGAATTTAATTGTTTGACACCAGATATGCCTGAACATCGGGAGCATATTCACTTCTACCTAATTTTTTAAAGCCCTTATCTCTATTGATGTAAGTATGTTGCCGTGTCATATTTGAACATAGTGAAACATTCCTCATAAAGGTGTTGAATATTGCTGGTTAATATATCTGTAATGCAGTACAAAACAGAACTGTAACAGCCTAACACAGATTAACACAAATGACTCATTTTTTATTAATATATGCATTAAAAAAAGTGCCTGAACACCTGCTGGCTTCCAGACTGAGCTATTTTTGTCAGATGTTTTAAAAGAAACTGTCAAAGTACTTTCAAACAGGAAGATCAAAGTTCCTATGATGAATTCAAAGGCATTGACTCTCCATATTCAGTCCTCTGCTGCATAGGGAGCCAAATAATAATGCCTGTACCACATTGCTGATCATATCACAGGAGTAGCAGAAGGGTGCTGTGGCTCAGCTGAAGTGTGTTCTTCCTCTCCACTCTTAGTAAAAAAAGGTGAGAGCCTGGCATGAGACGATGGCCAAGGGTAGGCAAGACAGGGACATTCTGTACAACTGCAGCTCCTTTTCTGGCTGTGGCACAGCTGCACGCTGCCAAGTCAGGCAGCTTCGGGGGACAGAGACATCAAATAATCTAGGTTGGCAGGGACCTCTGAAAGTCATCTGGTTCAACCCTTTGGTCAACGTAAGGGCAGTTTCAAAGTTAAAGCTAACTTCAAAGATCAGGTTGCTCCAGGCCATGTCCAGTCAAGTTCCAAGTATCTCCAAGGATGGAGGTACCACAGCCCCTCAGAGTTCTGCTCCAGTGCTTGATCACCACTCCATCCGCACATTATTTTTCCTAATATCAAAATGGAATTTCACTGTCAACTGGTAAAGGTGAAGATAGCAATATATTCACACTCCTTTCTGAGCAGTACTGAGTAAACCCAATCCCCCATGTTGAAAACTCTAATAATCTCGATGACCCCACTCACTGTATGGTGCCAATTTCACTCCTCCCTTGTTTTGCAGCTTCCTGTCTGTAGTGGTGAAGGGCTCTTGTGAAAAGGGAAGAATTATTTTGTAATGAGCAATGACATCAGGGTATTTGAGTTCTACCTTTCTTGTATTTTCTTGTGTGAATATGGAAAAGTCATCCTCTTGGGTTTGGCTTTAGTAGGGACTGCTGAGCTCTACAACTTGAATTAAACCTACTTATTTGCAGTTCTCTAATATGTAAAAATAATGCTTGTTTATATTCATTAAATGAGAACAGAGCCCTTGAAATACCCAATTCAGTGAACTGCCAAAGGTAACTGAAAGATGCATTAGGGTCTAATTTAAAAAAGGGGATGATAAGGGACTGAGTTAAATCTGCCTAACTGTGGGGTAACAAATGCCTGTGTTTTCAAAAGCATCAACTTTGAACTTGATCCCTTTTTTTGAGTACTTTTTTAAATGAAGAGAACGGCCAAGGCAGAGTTATTAAAGTGTCAGTCAGACTCAAAAATTGAGAGTTTGGGCAAAAGAAATTATGAAGGCCTTAAAGAAGGTCAAGCTAGAATTCTTTTATCTATCTTCTAATTCTCCACCTCATTTCATACATAAGTATAATAAATTGCTAATCCTTGCAAATGGGCAGTCAGTTTAACATTCCTCCAGAGGCCTGAGCTCTTAGCAGGGAATCAGGGCTCCCCTGCGCTGGGCCATGAACCCAGCAAATACTAAGGAATACTGCTGCACTGAAGAACTAACAAAGCCCCTTGAACAGTGAACTGGAAATTCACAAATTCACCAAAGCCTCTTCTTACAGAGATGCCAAATATCTCTTAGATGGTAATGGCACTCAAAGCCCTTAGAGTTGTGCAGAATTCAAACTGGACCTGTAAGGGAATAGCTTTATGCATAACTAGAAATAGCTTGAGACATCTCATGTTCTTAAACTTTGACTACATCTTTCAGAATGAGATGAAAGACAAGCTTATTAACTCAAACTTTAACATTTTTTGTAGGTCTCATCAGCAGATGTCCTGCTTATAAAAAATGGGCAAAAGATCCTGTAACTGTATCTGAATATATACACTCAGATGAATACAAAACTGTTTTCAGGGAAATAGCTTTTCTTAGCTGAAAATGTAAATAAAGATGAACCATCCAAATTCACTTCTTAGTGCAAATGTTTTGCAGTATAAGAAATATTTTCCTTATTCCTGTTGAAAGACTGGCAAAGCAAATGAGTCTTAATGCCAATGCCATAGAAATCTGAAGTCTGTTTCCAGTTCTGCTTAAAGTGACCTTGAAGAAGCTGTCCAATATTTTGTGAAAATGAACCACTGGAAGATACTATCAAGTTAGAAATATGAACCATGTGTAATGTGAAGGAAATAGAAATATTAACAGCAATTAGGAGGAGAGCTGGAACTGAAATTTGTGCTTTCTGGGCTTCCTATCAAATGTATCTTTGTACATACAGGGATAATAACAAGGACCGTCTGTGTCTCTTCCGGAGTTCTGGTTCAGATAAAATGATGTGCTCTGGCTGGCTGGGTGCTTATCTTAATGCTGTATATGAAATAGATGAGCTGAAAATATTAAATGATGGAAATCTGAAGGTCCAAACCAGAACCAGTGACACACAGGTTACTTCTCCTACTCCCTAAAGCTCTACCTTTTGATTTTTCCCTTTTGCAGCTATGAAATAATTCTAAGAGAGACTCAAAATATATTTCTTCAATTAAAAAGTACATCAGATTATAATTTCACTGAAGACACTTTTCTAAACTTCTTAAATAATCAAAAACACATAAAAAATATATAATAATTTCCATTGCAATACAAGCTTCTCCCTTTTCCTAGAAGGGATCTAACCAGAAAAAGTATAAATAGTAGGCTTGCATTGCCTAAATGAGCCATTATTTGTGTTGCAAATCTCAACTATTAATGATAATAACTGCAAATAAAATAAATCCCACTTGACTCTCAGTAAATGTTCAACATTTGAAACACTATTTGGTTTTTTTTTTTCCTTGCAAAATGAATACTTGAGACAGTGTGACATGAGCCACTACAAAACTAATTTTATTGCTATTTTGAAGGTAATGCTAGACCTGAAAATACTGGTGTAGATTTTTCATAGCATCAGAATAATAACAAATAAAAATTGTTTAGACTGTGTTTCCACTAGAATATGGAAACAGGACAATTGTCAACTCATCTGCAGTTTCTTCAGACATCAAAACTATATACTTTATAATAGCATAGTATTTCTTTACAGGATATGACTTTAAATCTTATGACACCAAAATAGTTAAAAATTTTTATATGGAACTAAGCTTATGAATAGTGAATTCTATGTCAGTATCATGCTGATTCTCTAATCAGCAATAAATGTGTTTAAGAGCCTGTCCTACAAGACTTAACAGAGATGCTTAGTTAAAATAACCACAAGCATTGAGAGTATTAAATTGGGCTTCGAGTTGTCATTTTCTGGGGGAAGTTTAAAAAAAGCTCATACACATCAAAGTCATCAATCATGTCAGGTCTGGAGTGGAGTTCTCCATGCCTCCTTTTTCTGTCAACTTTGTGTGTACTAAGAGTATCATCAGACATGATGGCCTGTTCTCTCACTTGCAGGCAGTTAAGCCAGAAGCAGCTTGCAGGACTGACAGAACAACTCTGACATCAAGTAAAAAGAAGAAGAAAACTGGATCCAGTGTTTGTAAAATCCCCCAACAGTGTAATTATTTGTTTGTTTACCTTGGCAGAAAAGCAGAGAGATTGTAACACTGGTCAGAGGTCTTCAAAGAGGCTGGAGAAAATGGCAAAAAATGAACTACTCTTTGTAATTATAAGTGACAGCTGCCCTGTTAGCTCTGTTTCTCAGATATTTCTCCTGATTTTAAGTGAGAGTCTAATTTTTTCAACTTTCCGTTTCATCAATAACTATTTTTGACCTATAATATGAAAAGTTCATACTGTTGTTTGATGACATATCAAGTCCTCCATTTCTGCCTGCAGAAATGTACTATATATGCACCTCTCTGTCTATAAAAATATTCTATCTGCTGTCTACATAGATGTGGCCTGGAGTGAAGAAAGCTCTCACTAAACTTTTTATTACTTTTCAGTAGTGAATTACTCCCCTGCATGTTAAAGTTTTCTGCTGAACAAGCAGGGAATATATTGTTTTTTCTGGATTTCTACCATGACCTGTTTTTTAATTAGAGAAGGTGGACTTGCAAAAATTCTTAAAGTGAATTTATTAAGAATTTTATTTTAGTTTAGAAGCAAAATACATGTAATTATCAATTTTACGAAGGACTTATTTTCCTGAAGAGCTTTACAAAAAAATCTCTATAAAAGAGAAGTAATTAATTTTCCCTTTTAAGAGAAACAAGACCCTACATTTAATGCTACTGAATTTGTCATTCCTTTCCATGAATCAAGCCATTAGCTCCAAGACATCTTTGGATGAACTATAAATTAACTGTACTACAGGATCATGTTTCATTTACTGGACATATAGAGCATAGTTAAACAGTGCCACCTCAGCACATGCAGAAAAACCCCTCCAGTTTGCATTAGCAGCATATTTTATGGTATGTGACAAGGAACGTGGACTCTGTATTAAAAATAAAATAAGCTTCTAATTGTCAGCTGTGTGAAAACAAGATCCAAGGGAGTCCCAAAAACTTAGTACCAGCAGCTGAATAAAAAAACATAAGTCAAGGATTTTTGGAGGTTGATGGATGTTTTTGAACATCTGGAGTTGACATTATTCACTTTATTCCAGATTTAAACTATGATAGGTCCACAGTAACTATCATGTGTTGTATCTAAAGCTTACTTAGCTGCATGGCAAAATCTTGTCTTATGCCTAGGAGTCATCAGTTATAGCATATATTTCTACTTTGAATGGACAAAACTAATTTGGCAGATGTAATTTACTTCCTGAGGTTTTTTTGTTAGTAAAAGAACTGATGTTTTCCCTACTAAAATACACAGAAAGACCTCTATCTTTACTATTTTTTTTTTTCTGGTATTTTAAACAGTCTGCATATTCAGAATGCCCAACAGTACAGTTTTTGCAAATACCCAGTAAACAGCTGTGGTAGGATTTTTTTTTTTTTTTTAATAGCACTACTTTGCTGCATTATGCATTCACAATTATCATGCTCCAACAGAAATTAAGGAGCAAATCTAGCAGGTGAGTTCAGGGCTTTCTACTAACACCATTTACTTCTGGATGTCCCTCTGTGAGTTGCTTTCAAGCATCCCATGAAGCTTGAAATGAATCTATAGAATTCAAAATGGTGCAGGGGAAATTAACTTTGCATTTGTCCTCAAATCCTAGGGTCTTCTGAAAGGGTACAGAATTATGCAAATACTTTTCCTTGCTCGTTTAGCTTTCATAAGGGAGATCTAGAATGACATCTACCATGAAACAGTAATGCACATTCGAATTCACTAAAGAAAACCATATGGAGACCATTAAGAAGTGTTTACTTGGTCCCCCAAAAGGGTGGACAAAATGTCAGATTATTTTTGGTCTTCAGTAAAATGAGCACATACCCACCATCCCCAACCACAGCATCATGGCAACATTTAGAAGGATCAGTGCAGACTGAACGTTAACCATTTTTACAGATAGGGGTGCGATACTTCTGAATCAGTAAAGACTTACTTTTTAATGCTACAAGTTCAGAGAAAAATGCCAGTAGAATCATATGGACACTGAATCGAGTTATGCTAAATGCTACATTTTCTTAAGGGATGGTGTTCAGAGATGCTTACAACACCTATTTCTACTGCTTTAAATACACACAGACAATAAAATGGAAATATTTCAAGAGTGCACAGAAATTATATTTAAATTAGGACATGACTACTGTTACTGGAAGAGGTCTCATTACTGTTAGTGCTGAGTAGATCTCGTCTCTTTCTCCCTGGGAAGAAAACCAATTGCTGGAAAATGCCACAACTAGTGTGGCATCTTTCTACAATTAGCATAGAATTTTCTAATATTAGGTGCTTTTACTTCCTAATTTTGCAGGAAGAAAGTCAACACAGTTTCTTTTTGAAAACCCTGCTGTGCCAGCATTATTTGTGTTCTAATATTTTCTAACAGCCTTTCCCAAGCATAAATAAGATGTCAAATCAAAATTAACACTGGAAACAGGACCTGCCCAAACTGACAGCTCCACTGCATATGTCAAATGTGAACCACCCTCCCAGCTAACTAGAGATGCAGGATTGGCATATTGCTGAACTGCAAAATTTACTAACAAAATATCACTGTAAAGAACAAGGATTCCCATACAATTCTATAGACTCTATTTTTCATTTCTTAATTTATTTTTTAAAACAATTTTAGAGTGTTAATTCTTTAAAAAATTAGATTTACAGGGCCTCACAAAACCTTTCTGCTTAACAAAAAATATGGCTTTCAAATAGCCCCCTTCCCCAGAGAACTAACTGCTTTTCCCACACCCACTTCTTTCACAGTCATTTGGATTCTGCTTTGCCCATTCCTTCCTCATGATCATAGAAAAAACACAAACAACCTGGGATAAACTGCAGATGGTCATTTTATCAACCACCCTACCAAAACTGAATATCTGAAAAGTAATTCTGTTAGTTTTTGTCATATCCTGTATGCAATGGAAAAATAAATTCCCTTCCTCTTTGTAGTTGCCTCTTGGTTAAGTAAAGTTTATAGTATCCCCTCTTCATTTTCTTTTCTTTACAAAGCCACCATTGTTAATGAAACTTTTCCTTTCAGTAATCAGTATCCTAGACCTGTATAATTTCAACTGTTTTCTCCTGAACTTTATCTTGCAGGTCCTAATCTTGCCAGGGTGTACAAGTAGAAACAGTACATCAGCTGAAACTCTCCAGCGCTACTTCTTTCCCTTATCTTAAAAGTTCTATGATAAATCCTTCCAAAACAGCAAATAAATGAAAACATCATCACAACTAGCACAAAAATAGACAATACTAGCAAAAGAAAGATGTGGTGAAACCTGTGTGTTTTCATTTACCAAATTTTACTTGTCTTCAGATCACCAAAAAAGAGGTTTCTAGTTCACATGGACTAAAAAAGATCTGAGAAACTCGGAAGACTTGTAGTTTAATGCTTCATGTCAGATAAAAGTAAAGACGAAAACCTCCTATTCCTTTTTATGCAAATGATAAAACTATATTCTCCATGGACCTCAGGAAGAACAGGAAGAAAAAAAGCATTTTGGAAAACCATGTCATCAAATCTATAGGCACATAGAGGACCATCAAAAACATTAAAGACTGGCAAGAAAGTAAGACGCAATATTTTTTCATGTTGATTTTCATTACAACATATTCCAATATTGACTCATCAGTCATGGCTAAACATAGTTTATACAATTGAACTGAAATACCTTTTAGCTTTTAAAAGTGAGAGACTCATTAACGGTCTTTTTCATTTGGCAAGTGAATACTTGATCAGCATCTTAGGTTTCAGTATATTTCCAGACCAATGACCAGGCTATAATTTCCTCTGCCATTTTACCTTATCTCTCTACTTTCCAAAACAAGATTTCTGCCTGTACATACCACTGCAATTCTTTGCTGATCCACTTTTCCAACAGCATTCTTATTTCACTCAGGCAAGTTAACACTGTTACTGGTTCTCACCCCAAAAGGATCTATTTCACTAGAGGATTTGGAGGACATTAATGTTGGTTTCTGAACTAAAGCTGAACGCAAGTAACAGGAGCAGCAAGGGAAGATGGAACCATTCCTAGTTCACAAGATGGGAGTCTGCCCTTTCAGAACCTCTAAGGCTGATCTAGAAGCTGTCAGAGCTTGGTGGCAGTGAGAGTGCATTGGCGTATGATTACAGAACAGGTATGTAAAGGAGTCAAAACTATTTCTAGATGAGGTGAAGGGTGCAGTATAAAATCAAATGCATGTCACCTCAGGAATGACAGCTATGTATAGGAAGTAGACATTTCCTGAGGGGCTAATTAGAATACTACTCAGAATAAACAAGAATAACAACTAGTCATTATTGTAATTATTCATTTCTGTGCCAGTCACTTCACCTTCTCAGTATATATTAATGTATTTTAGATGGCAAGCACAGCTGAACAAACATCATATTGCACCTGAAATTACTGAAGCACAAAAAATGAGCACAGTATGTACATTGATGGTTCTGGGAGAGCAATATGAAGTCATTACTGAAAGTCAATAAACTAGATGCTGTCATATGTCGAAGTCTAAATGGAAAGATATGCATAACATATACACAGACTGCAGTTATATGTCTAGATAATAAAAGTATCGGCCATATAGGTTTAAATGTCTGGTTTATATGCAAATGCATGAATGGCCAACATTCTGATTACATATATATACATACATATATATTCTGTCCAAACAGAAGTACATATGTTTGAAGTGTTTCAAGGATTGACAGTTGCACTACTTAATTCACATTCCATATTATATGTTAAAGGTTTATTAATAAATCTAGAGATGAAAGTTATCTACGTGTATAGGGTTCTGGAATTCAGCAACTCAATGATGTGGGAAAACACACTTGTTGCAATATACATTCATTGCACTACTCCATGAGCAGCTTTTGAGTATCTGACAAGGTATTTTTACCATGGACATCTATTGTTCAATGAAAAGCTGATCTCACTTTAATTCCCCACAGCCAGGAACCAGTCATGAAATGAATTCCCTCAACAAGCTTTCTGTCACAAGTTTTGGGGTTTTGTTTATGCAAGGTAGACATTGAAAACTGAGTATTTTTACTATTGCAATATTAAAATTATACAGCCACTCTCATCATAAATGTAAGCATATACTACACTACCTGTAAAAACTGGCTATTGATAAATGCTAACTTCAAATCTCAATCACTCTAGTATTTGAACAAAACTGATATAGGCAAAAATGTACCTGCACTCTATGATGCAAAATGTGATGATTCCTCAGAATCATTACAGAATAACACAGAATAATAATTGCAGAATAATTTTTATGATAATGAAAAGGTCATAATAAATGTTTCTCGTAAGTGTTTTGTCACTTCTCCTTTGACAATATAACTGCCAAGCAGTTGTATAACATCAGCAGACCCATATAAAATAAAAATGTCATGTCAACAAATGACAGCCACCCACTAGGAAACGCTGTGATAGATCAGAAATAATACAGGAGTAGGACGAATCCCTAATGGCATTCCCAAATGAAAACCACAAAATATTGACTAGGAGCAATTTGGAACAACCACCTGGTCTCTTTACATGGGGATTTTTAAATCTCATCATAACTGAGCTGAATAAGTGCAACATATGTTTTGCAAGTGTAGCCATATTCCAGAAATAAACTTGAAAAGAGATACAGTAATTGTTAGTGGAAGGTTTTGTGTCATTGGGAAAAATGGCAGTAAAAGAGTAGACACATTTGAAATCACCCTTCCCCCTTCTCTTCTAATAAGATTTTTAATATATTCTTATTTTCATATAAGAGGACAATTCACTTCCTAGGAGAAAAGACAACGCAGAAAGAACCGTGCCTCACCAATACCACCTATGGAGACTTTCTGCTGTGCCTTTTGCAACCGGCCTTGCCTATCTCGCATCGGCCCCTTTAGCCATCAGCGCGCTTGCAGCAAGCGTGGGGAGAGCCCTTCCCAAATCTTCATTCGCAAAGCCTAGCCATGACATGACATGACACGACATCAAGACAGAAAATACATTTTAATATTAGACAAAAGCTATGAGTTACAAGCTCAATGTGACTTCTATCTCCAAAATTTCTCAAACTCGGCTGGAAATGTCTCCCAAAACTTAATTAACTGAAATACTTAAAAATACTTGTACTAATGCCAGTACATGTGATTTGATCCAAATAATAATAAGGAGGAGGGGAGAAGGAAGAAAATGTCTTCCATTTAAAACGACAAGATGCTATTTGTTGATCTTTAATCGCACCACCAAAAAAAGGACTGTCTTTTACTCCAAGAACTGAAGTCCTGATTTGGCCTGTGTTAAAAGCCCCCTTAATCTCTTAGGTCCCAAGGGACAGATGGACTCCACATCTCCTTACCTCCACAAGATGTAGGCTGAAATGTGTGACATTTGACAACTTGACATCCTCTTGGACCAGGGTGTTCATTTGCCTTTACCCATACCAAACGCCAGTGGGCAGCCATCAGAGATTGTGAACACAAAAGTGCTCTGGTCATCTTTTCACTCTCCAGCAGAGAGGAAGGCAACTGTGTTAAAACCCATACAGACCATGAAGCACATTTCTAAGAAATATGACAGCTATAAGATGGGGAGGCAGCCCCTGCCAGTAGCTCTGACTATTTCTCACAAGGTGTTTAGGGCATAAGGGAACAAATATCTGATATCAGAAAACTAGGACAAAACAGCACTCAGCCTCACCCCCATGCCCACACAACACTTTCATAGTCTGTGAGGAGAAGAACCACAGAATGTAAGTAAGGTTGGAAGGAAACACTGGAGGTGATGTACTCTAACCCCCTGCTCAAGCAGAGTCATCCTAGGGCACACGACACAGGGTTGCACCCAGATGGTTCTTGAATATCTCCAGTGAGGGGGACTCCACAACCTTTCTGGGCAACCTGTTCCAGTGCACAGTCACCTGCACAGTAAAGAAGTTCTTCATCATGTTCAGATGGAACCTTCTGTCCATCAGTTTCTTCCTGTTGCCTCTTGTCCTGTTGCTTGGCACCACAAAGAAGCGCCTGAACGCACCCTCTTGGCATCCTCTCTTCAGATACTTGTATACTCTGATGAGGTCCCCCTCAGACTTTTCAAGGTTAAACAGGCCCGACTGCCTCAGCCCCTCCTCATAAGAAAGAAAGGGAGGGAAGGCAGAAAGAGGCTCACTGGCTCTCCCTGGCCTGGCCAAATTAGGTGACAGTGTCAGCAATGCTTTACTGCAAAACACGGGGCCATATCATATCACTTCACAGAGACATGCTGCATTTAAACTGGAAATACATGAAAGGATTCACAAGAAGGGAGCAGTTGGTTAAGGTGTTGGTTAATATTTGTAATTTTTCTGAAGTTTTTATTTAGTTACTTAAAATAAACTCCTACGCATATCCTGCCCAAGCTGCTCTGTCAGCAAGGAGTGAGTATGCCAGTCATGAAATTGCTCTGTTAAATGCCCATGCTGGTGTGGAAAGAAGAGCCGGCTCCCAGTCCTCTGAGAACAGGCTCTCCACTCGCTCCTCATGGTCACAAGGCTTTTAAGCTGACACTGGTTTTCCTTTTGGAGGTGAAAGATTCCTGCACCACGTGATAGGCTACTAAGCTCGCCTGGGGTGCTGTGAGGAGCTGACAAAAGAGCCAAGCTTATCAGCTGGTTATGCTTCCTCTTTCCCACTAAATTTTCTGTGAATTTGCACATCAAACTCCATCTGAAAAGCAGGGAACGTGCAAATCTGCAAAATTTCACAGGAAGGAGACCTGAACCTTAGAGATTAGTGTACAGCCAGCCACAAGATGCATTTTTAACAAAAACTAATTACAACCCTATGTCAAGCCTTCCTATTACAGATCCAGAGCAGTTATTAGAGCAGTTTCACTTAATAAAAATTTTGTAATTCCATAAATTTGCAGTTTAGACATTTTAAGTGCAGAAGCTAGAGACATTTTATGTGTGGGCGTGCCTTTTGACACTGATGCTTCTGCTCGATTTCTGCAAAATAGCATCCTGCAGCCTGTACTGTTTTTCATCCTTTTCTATCTCTCAATGACTGTTTTTAGCCCAACAACCATATTTCAAGATGACTCATTGCATGTTCTGCTTGGATCAACATCAGTTTATGTCTCTTCTTTCTTCTTTTGTTAGGCGCTACCAACTGCAGGATGAAGCATTAAGAAGACTTTTATACATTTATCTATTTATGTTGATTGCAACATGGCCAACTCGTCTAACAGGTACTGTATTTTTCACTACACACTGCTAAACTAATAGGATTCATTGTTTTGGATTAAACTTCGATTTTAAATGCTGTTTTCCCAGATATACTCCATGAATGTATATCTTCAAAGTATTAAAATAATTTTTATGGTTGCAGAAATTCTGCAACTGCCATTTTTTTTGGCAAATGTTCTCATTAGGCCATTTTTATGCTTTCATTTTTATTTCTGGTCAGTAACAGAGTATCTCTGTCTTTTGTTTGGTCATCAAATGTTTTCTGGTAAAGAGATCAAGCAGTACTTCTCAAGTGTTCTTGTACTGTATCACAAAATTAAGATGTGTGCAATAGCCTGTGTGAAAACTTATTTGCTTATTTTAATTTTTCTTACAAATATGACAAACAATTGCAAGAAAAAACTAAGCTACTACTTACTGGAAGACCTGGGAACAACATATTGAACAAAGAAACTATTGAAAAACAGCATCTGTGCAGCCTTTAATTCCCCAAAGGTTTTATTTCTGAGGAAAAACAGTTGTGGTTTTTTTTTTTTCTTACAATGGAATCAGAGGTCAATCATCTCCAAGCTAAACAGATCTTTTAATCCAAATTGGATGACTGATGTTGATCCTTGGACCCTGCCACCACTCTCCTGCCTAGGTACCTACACTCAAGAAGGTTTTTTAATCCCTTTCTATAACACTTCTTAGTCTGTACTCCATTCTGTTACAACATGCCACAACATTGTCAGACACCTTTGCTTTTTGAAAACAACTGCTCTGAATATCTATGCTTTCTGGATTGTCCACCGCAAAAAGTATTTTGAAAGCATTAGGTTTTTTGCTTTGCTCAGTGAAACCAAACGAACAATAACCTCTCAATAGCATTACCACCTTGTTGGCAGAATTTCCTACAATCGGAAGGGCCAACACAGGTCGTGTCAGTATTTATAACACCCTATTCCAATGAACTTCTTCTACACAGAATTAAGGCGGCAAGTACTGTATGCATAAAATGAAATGAAAAGTAAAAGCTGCTTCTAGGCTGACATTTCTAACCAAGTAATTTAAATATACAGGGGAATGGAGTGAAAATCAATCTCCTTAAGTGTGGAAAAGTTTCCTCGAGAACACAAATGTGGAAAGACTGATGCATAAAATTAAGCTGGTAGCTCACAAAAGCATAAAAAGGTTATAGCTGGAAAAGCAAGTGGGGAAACCTTTCTACAGGGGAATCATGGTGTATTCCAAAGCATGATATTGCACTGGGTACAAAGAAACCTACAGTGGCACAATAGTGCTGAGAGCTACAAAAATGACTTAAGAATATTGGTAATTAAAGATCATGTTCATCAGATGTCTCTCCCAGTAAAAGTAACTGGAGGCAAGCTCCAAGGCACTGAGATGTTGAAATTTTGGCTGTACGACAAGCAAATTTCAGTTTGTTTGAATTGTGTTTGTCTCAATCTTTACATAAATGTTTGGATTAATTATCAGCTCATGTAATGAAATTTAGCAATAAATATGCAATTTAATTTTATTAACATGGGGTGCCAGTAGATAATCTTAAAAAGTTAGTAGTCTAAATTTCAAACAGAAACTAAATTTGATTCTATACTGTAAAACTCCTCTAGTTTCTCACACTAAGGCCAAACCCAAACGTAAATCAATTCACGCTAAATGTTAACAGCTGGCAAAAATGCATCTCTAGATGATCACTTTCTAACTCTGCCTAAATACAATAATTATTTAGAAGGATAAGCTCAGCATGTACAATTTCTCTCCTGATTTCAAATTTAGATGCATAGAACATACCAGAGATCCATTTTGTTCATCAGAATATGACTTCAGATCTGGCACTACTTAATAGGGACTACTTACTCTAAATGATACTAGACTTTGTCAGAAAACTTATTTATAGCTTTTATGTAGTAAACTATATATGATTTGCACTTTCCAACTATTGCAATAAGCTTCACTCATCATTTTAGTACTACCAGTGGTCATGAAATGCCAGTTCAATAAAAAACTTTTTCATTTTAGTATCATAAATTACCCAAGACATACTTTCGATGCTATGAAATTCTGTTATTTGCTTAAAAATGTTTTGTACCTTCTAGTCAAAAATCATAGCATTTTACTTATCAGAAATGTAACATCAATTAATAAGCTTTATTCAGCTCAGATTCAGAGCTCTGTTTTAAGGCCCTAAAATAGCCAAGATATTATACTATCTTATTGGCCTAAATTTAAAACCAGTAAGTTACGAGGGAGAATTCTAATCTGTCTTTTTGATATTCTGTATCATTATGCTGGTTAGTATGAGGCTGTGAAACAACAACTGACTACTTATAATCTAAGATCATATTTTGTAAAAGTAAAATGGAAGATCGTTTTGATTTGCTACAAAGTTCATTCACTGCATCTAGGTATCAATGAAACCGCAGTCTGTAAGTTGGTGAAAAAACTGTATTCTGAGAATACGTTTTGACCTCTGGTTTGTATCAACTGTTATTATAAATGCATTTAGAAATTCCAGGGCAGAAGCCTACTTACCAGCTTACAATCAAGAAAATCTCTATTAAAAATGTATGGGAAAAAAAGGAAACACAGCTTCCTGCATGAAATCTACTTTGGCTTCAGTGACCTGATACTTGTTTGTTCTCTGCATGCTGTACAAAGTTACTGAAAGACACAGAAGTGACACTTTGCCCTTGGGTGCAATGGAATGACAGATTAAATGAGTAAATGGTAGACTTGGAGCTTCCTCCAAAGGGAAAAAATAAGCTACTTAATACTTTCAAAGCCCTTTCAAGTATCAGGTTTTTTCACAGATCAAGACAGTAATTATTTAGTGAACCAACTTGAGTCTCTTAAAAAGGCAGGGAGCGTGAGGGAAAAGGGTGGGTCATGGAAGTTCTTTAGTTCACCCACGGCTGTGACCGCCTTCATAAACACCTGATTTTAACTCAAAGCTACCTAAGTCTTTTGCTTTTGTAAGGAACCACAAATTGCATCTGCAGATGATGAACCAGAATGCTTCCTTCTGCTGCCTCACAGACTGAACCACTACCTGTACTTCACCTCCAGACACTAAATATATAATACATTTTGACCCTTCACCATAACTTTAAGGACTCTTACAAAGCACAGTAAAAAAGAAGACTCAGAATTTCATTTAATACTGCATTTAATACTGCATTTCATACTGCAGGTTCATGCCAATTTACAATTTCTGTAAAAGACAAATTGCGATAGTGCAATACTCATACAGGGTTTTACCTACCTAATACTCAATAACAATGGCATAGAGCAGAGAATCAGACCTTTATCCCTGAATTAAAGAACCTTGTTTGAGCCATTTTAGTATTTCACAAGGGATGTTTTGCAACACCTGAGTGTTTCTCCATTTCAATTATGTATTTTTTTTTTTCTGTTTACCTTTAGGTTACATTTTATAGAACACATGTTACTAAAAATGTTATTCTCTTTTCTATTTATAAATTGTATGCCCTTCATCAAAACAACAAATTTAAAGCCTTACCTCTGAGAATTAATTGACAAATGTAAAATTTAGGGTGAATCAGAAATATTAATTTATTGTGCTTATTGATCAAATGAGCAAATTAAAGACCTAGGTAATAATCACTTGGATTGTATTCTTCTGGTCTCATTTTAAGCAGATTTTTTGAAAGGGAAGCATATGATAATGTCAAGGTCAATAAGACACATGCAAGAATCATTGTTTTCTGAATTAAAATATACATATGTCATTTGTATAATACAAGAAAATTAAGATATGGTCACATTTTAGTTGACAGAAAAGTTTCAGGGAATAGAAAGCATAGGTGTTGTATTACTGTGAGCCACATATGAAAAAACAAAAGGTAAAGACAGAGGAGAATAGCAGAAGGAAATCCTGAGACACCTCTTCACACAACTGATGTGCTACACTTACAGAAAACCACAACTTCAGTAGAAATATTAACATGAAGCAACACATCTTCCCAGACAAAAGCAAGAAGGAACTGTGAGGATTTTTGTAGGTATAAGTTAGGAAATACTTCTAATTCCCATACATTGAAATGCGTTAAGGACACTCTGTAGCTAAACCAGACTTTCCTGAAGGTTTGACCTCCCCTATGAAGAACAGCTGAGAGAGTTGTGGCTGTTCAACAGGGCCTGTAGTGACAGGACAAAGAGCAACAGTCATAACTGAAGACGGTAGGTTTAGGTGGGACACAAGGAAGAAATTTTTTATGATGAGGGTGGTGAGACCCTGGAAAGGGTTTCCCATGGAAATTGTGGATGCTTCATAATTTTGGAGCAGTATCTCTCACTGCATGCTTTGCCCTAGTCCTGTATTTTACCCATGGTAGCTGCTATTACTCATGACTGAAGACATATGGCATATGGACTTTTAACTTGATAAGATACTGCTGTCATTATATTCTTGGTGATGTCAGCCTCAGTTCTATCAGACTGAACTCTTCCCTGTCATTAAAGACATAGTAATCATACCCACCTTATTCCTCTCATATTGTCACAGTGAAGTCAACTTTCTGTTGCAATAAAACAACTGTGTCTGCATGATGAAGTAGTCAGAAATTCCTTTAACTACACTGCCATAGAACACCTTATATCATGAAACCATACCTTCAAAATTCACAAGCAACCAAAGGTCAGGCAGCAGGTAACTGGTGGAGAAGTGTGACTGTACAAGTGCCCTCATACAGAGGTTAAAATAATAAACCCCTGGTAAACAGGACAGGCTGAAAATGCAGTAATGGCATCTCAAGTAAGGAAATTGCCTGCTGTTTGGTTTTCCTGCATTCAGAAAAATATGCTTTCTGTATCCTCTGTTAATAAACAGAAGACCATTAAAGAGATAGTTGACTCTCATAATCCATTTCACCTCCAAGCAGAAGTAGCTTAGCAAAGGTCCAAACACTACCCTGAGTAATTTTGCCATCAGGCACCAGAACTTTCCAGAACACAAACAATCATTTGGATATAGTGTTCCATTAGAAGGAAGGTTTAAAAAAAATTTAAAAATTAAATAATCACACAGTGATCCAAACAAATAAATATAATTGGTTAATCACCATATTTTTAATCTGCTAGTTTTCCTTCTCATTTTAGACCTGTAGTTTTCAGCAGTGGTCAGTGCTTTAAATCTTTATCAGGAGAGGATAGTCCTTCATATAGTACTTCCTTTGAGAACACACACAGAATCAGTCTCGAGGAGAAAAGACAAGGCAGAAAGAATGGTGTCTCACCAACACTGTCTATGGAGACTTTCTGCTGTGCCTTTTGCAACCGGACTTGCCTATCTCGCATTGGCCTTTTTAGCCTTCAGGGCGCTTGCAGCAGGCATGGGTGGAGTCCTTCCCAAATCTTTGAAGCCTAGCCATGATGATGATGATTTCCTAGACCGCCTTGGAGTTGTCTATTGATGGTGAGCATCAAGGGTCATAGGTCTAAGAAGCCTTGGAAAACAGAAGACTGGTTGATTGACTTCCATCAGGGAGCAAACTATCAAGGACCAAAACCACAATTTATCTCAATGTACTTTGCTAAGATTTGATTCTGTCACTTTTCAGATTTGTTGTTCAACTGCAGATAGAAAAGCCCCTGGGCAAAGCAAATACACAATTTTGCCAATCTTGTTTCTACACAATTATCTAATAAAGTCTTTGTCCACATATTCATCAATATTTCTCATCTTGAAATGAAGATACTGCTAAAATAGTACACCCAGAATCTTCCTCATCCTACTTTCTATGAGCCCCCAACAACCTCTCAGGATTATTGCCTTGAACTCTGGGCGTGCCATACAGAAAACTACAGTGCAGTGAAGACAAGATCTCATGTGCTCTATATAAAGTTGACTAACTAGTCTATAAAATACTTATTTTTAGAAAAGAATTCCTAGCAAAGATTTGAAGCATCAAAATATGGATATTTTTTGCCTGATATGCCAAACATATCCTGCATATAAATACAACTTGGACACATTAGAATACCCTTAGAAACAATAAACTTATGCACTGCCATCCATAAGAGAACTATATAACACTCAAGAGTATATATATTGTTACAAGCTTTCTGTAGGAGAGTTGCTGATTCAGAACTGTTACTTGGGTAAAAAATTATGAACATTTCTCACCTTCAAGCACCTGACCTTAATTGGGACACCAAACTCTGGATTTCAAAATGACAAAAAGTAAACTGTGGGAGGATTATTATGCATTACTTAAAGAGAATGAAAACTATATTAGCTACTGCAGGAAAAAAAAACAAGAATGCAAGACAATGGCTTGTCTTTGACAAACTTTGTAGCATGTTCTGCTGTGAGTTTGCTACAAATGCATAACTGCACAGATATATCTGTTCAGCATGAAAATGACACTAACATAGATAATACAGAATTTGCTCCCAGTCACATCAACATCAGTTTGGGGGATGATGTGCAATTCATCAGAAGTACCGGATCAATCTGAATCTTCAAAAACCCCTATTTTATCTGATATAATCACAAATAAATTTTACTCTGATGTTCCCGTAGGCCAGAATATGCAATGCAGACACATGCATTTTAGAAGGTAGATTTTTTGGAAAAAACTTTATTCTAATATCAAAGACGATGTTTCCAGTGAACACACGGGTCTCCTATTTCCAATTTACAGTAGGCAATTTGAGAGGCTTTACTATATGAACAATTTCTTT
>VWZG01007978.1:4024-82287 GCA_013396735.1 Grallaria varia | reverse complement strand
TTTTTTTTTTTAAGAAACACTTTCTATAAGTATGCATTTAACTTAGGACTTGTGAAACGACTAAATATAGCAGCAGGCATGTTGCCTGGTTGCACATTGCAGAATTGTGACATTTAGTATCCAAATTGTGATAATATGGAAAATAGGGAGGAGAGATTGATTAGAAAAGATTAGGCACTGTAACCTAAGGATACCATACATAACATACCTGCGTACATTACTGATACATATTATATTGTATGTGTAAATCTTTTTTCCTTGCCTTTCTGCCAGTTAGGAGTTTACAAAATAATCTGTGCTTGAGTTGTTACAAAATAGATACAAACAAACACCAAGTTGAAAATGAAAAAGTAGCATGCCTTTACATGTGCACAAATGGGTTTTTTTGGATTGCTGGTCAAAAGTGATAATAGTTATTAAGCACCGACAGACTGCAGAGGTATCCTAGTTTTTAGGACCAAATTATAAGTTGTTCTATATTGCGTAACAATACACAACAAACAGCTTTAGTATGTTGTCACATAGGTTCTGCACTATAATGGAAATAGGTAAAGCAGCAATAAGGAAACTCCCAGTATGAAATATTAATAATGAAATCCTAGCTCTATAGAATATATTTTTCAGGCCAGAGGTACAATACCTTCATGTGCCTTTGTTTTTCTATTATGAAAATCCAGAGAAAAAAGGAATCTGCTAAATGCAAGCAGAGCGAACTTCACGGCCCGCTATAGTCTCCTGCCCAGCATCCTTCAGATCCATTCCAAGGTCTGTGAAGCATTTAGATCCCACTTCAGCTATAGTTTGAATAATACATTCTGTCAAGTTATATAATTTTCAGAACAAATCAGACATCAGATATTTTCATAGCAATATTTCCTACTGTAAGTTAAGGTGGTCTGCAAACTCACAGTTAGTTACACAAATCTTATGAAAAATGTATATAACAATGTTTTAGTCTAAAATTACATAGCAGTAATGTAAAAGGTGAAATTATGAATTTTAATAATTAAAAAAGGGATGATCGGAGACTACCAGAAGAGTATACCCTGCATTGCAGGTTCTTAGGCCTATTAATATTTTGGGTTAAGAAATAATTCATTGCACTTCAGAAAACTGCCAGACTTGCAGTTTGTACAGTAAATTGTATTTGATGGATATTTAAAGAAAGATCTGGTAGTCTTTTTACCCCTCTGAAGTCCAGCTATTCCTCTATTATAACTAAACTTCCTCTTGCTAAACAGGAAATGTAGTTTTCCCCTGAAAATCTGTTTTCTGTAATAAAAAGGCAACCCTGAATTCTGTTAGGTAACAGGCTGAATCTATGGCAAATGCTCTGGTTTTCTGCAAACCCATTTCTTCTGGCCCTATAATCCAGATGAGGTGACTTCCTTGCTGTTAGGTCTGGCTACAGGATAAATTTCATAAGCTAGATAATTCCCTCCTAGTGGAAGAATCATCCGTATGGGGATGAAGTAAAAAGTGAGTAGACAAAAGTGTTTGCTGCTAGACAAAAGCAGTTCAAGGAGAACAACCTGTGAACAGAAATGGCTGGGGTGGTTGGTAGCACTTAGTCCATCTTCCTTAGCTCCTGAAAATGGAGGAAGATGGAAAGAAGAAAGAATGCATAATAGGTAAATTCAGGCAAGGGGAAAGTACATAAGTAAAGCGGCTACCAAATACTTTCCTGTTCTCAAAAGTAGAAAAATTACACTGGAGAGGTACCTCATTGAAGAAAAACTCCTTGTTTTAACTGCATGAAGGAAAAAGGAGACATTTGAAGAATACTTTCTAAATGTTGGCCTTTAATGACACAGGCCAGGTTCACAAATGTACATCAGACACTACAGTACCTACCTTCCTGTACTTTGAATGGACTAAAAAAAGCTTTTGAGAAATATGACTGTGAAAAAAAAAGAATAAATTATGAATGAAATTTCTATTCTAAAGAACACATACCATGTAAAATAGTGGTACTGCAAGTCTGATTGGTTTTTGTAACTTGTGTTTTGAGAACAACAAAAGTGAATGAAGGACATATTTCTCTTACTAAGGAGAACTGCTTTCAGGTGGTTTCTTGTGCTGTTGTACTTCTTTATTCATTTGAGAATATGCGGATGACAAAGTAACATATTGTAACTCATACCGGAAAGCTGCACACAACCGGAAATAAGTTCTGGGCTTAACTAAATGTTCTTCTTTCAGCTTCTCTGCATAAAAACAGTCTATTATTGAATAACAGTAATTTAAAAGACTCCTAGTGATATAAATTTTTAAAAAAAATCAATCACCTAGTCTCAGCTCTTCGCCAGTGATTCCTCTAGAGCTGGAGAGGGAGATCTAGGCATGAGAGCAGGGTAATCTGTCCTCATAATTTAGGTATTTGGTCAAAAGCATTCTTTTTTTCCTACTAAAGGCAGATCCTAGACAACTATCTTAGACTAAACCACTGAATTTGAATGGGTTACATCAGGTGATATGTGCTCATTCACAGCACCCTGACTAATGCCACTTGTGGAAAGAATGTGAGAATGAAAAGTAAATCATATTAAAGAGCATCTATAATGCAGTAAAATAAACTCATGACTGACATGAAATGGTCATTTCAGAATTGGTGCAATAGCTAGTACCCTCACATTTTAATAAAAAAGTAATTTATAGGAAAAGATAACATTATATATTTATAGATGTGGTTATTATATTTCCATCACTACAATCCCTGGGTAGCTGTACATAACTTAAATTGTGAAATAAATAACAGTATGCTATGGTAAGCAATAACTTTTATCAATTACATTGCTGATTTTTCTAGCCAAATTTAACACTCATTCATGCTTACATAAATAGATGATCCTTGGCTAGCTAAAGGATAATAATTTCTGAGCTAATACCCTTTGCAACAAGTACACATCTCTGCCAGCCTTCACATTATATCCCCAAGCAGAAGGTCAGTTATCAAAGTTGAAAAACAAAATTACAACATTAGCGTTGACACAATCTATTTGTGGGCTAAGTGATGATGGCAGGTTTGAATTAATGGTGCTCAGCAATAGATTTATTTCCCAGAGAATCCCACTCACTGTAGAGCAAGCTTTCTTTGGCTTTATCCAGTAAAAGACTTCCTCAATCATGAACCCAGGGTAACAGCACAGGAGACAAGCATGCCAACAGGAATCAGCAACAGGAGAAACCTGTAATAATTGGGCCCTGTGAAACACCTGGATTTAACAGCATCTGTAGAAATAATTAAAGGCTATTAGTAGCCCACTAAGCTTTCCCACTTTCCAGAGGCGTTTCAAACACTGCAGACTCCAGTCTTATCTGATAACAAAGAGACACGGATTACTCAAACACTTGCTTTGCTGTTTCCAAAAAGCTGCCTTCTTGAGACACTTATTGGCCCTCTAAAACTGCCATAAACAGCACCTGTCCTCTTGGAGACCCATTCACTTTCAGGACCCTCACATCACTCCTCACACTAGAGGATGTGGAGGAAACTAAACACCTAACGTGTGTCAGCCTATCAGATACTGTCATGATGACCAGAACAGAAAAATAGAATTACATTGTATAATTATTTACTAGGACGTAAGACATTACTAATGTACCTTGGCCACGACTTTCACTACACTGCAAGGACAAATTTGTCTTTTTATTTTGTACAGTGCAGGTTCCATCCTTGCAACACTGAACTAAAAAGATTATCTGAATCAGATTTCTCAGTTGTGTTATTGCTGAGTTGTTATAATTAACAAATTAAAAAGGTTCTGCACCAAAATAATACCTTATTTTCCTAGCTATACAGAGATGAGGTTTTTTATTATTAAAAAAGAAATACATATCAATAGAGCTACAGAGATTTAGGGATCTAAATATATGCATATGAAAGTCCCAGTCATAGATTCTGGGTGAGTCAGGGGGATTAATAAAAACTCCAGGGCAAACTATTAAAGAGATTAAGAGAATTCATATGACTTTAATCAGGATTTGCCAGAGTAATGTTTGATATATAAATAATTCAAGTTTGAAAAATATGCCAAACATTTGCATTCTGTTTCCCTGTAAGAAAACAACATACAACCCTCATACAACCTCATATGTGCCTCATATAACCCTTGTTTTAGTACTGCTGTAGCTATGAATAAGACCATAAGATAATATACATTTAGAATGATAACTAAGTCTAGTAATATCTTGAAGTCAGAATTTTTTTCCTCCTTTTTCACAGAGGTCCACCTGCTCAGCAGAAGGCATTTCATCTTGTAAAGTTAAAAAAGAATACTGTATCGTATCTCTGTAAAAAACAAAGCTTTAAATTTATTCAAGAGTTTCTCACAGAAAAGAAATAGGTTTTTGTATCTCAAACATACATGAAATGAACAGTCTGACTGACTGCATAGCAGTACAAATTATCAGTAACTGTACTGATACAAATTATTCCACCATTCCATTTCAATCATTCTAACCAAGAATGATCTCTGATGAAATATCAAAATTGTTATGAAGAGCCACAACATAATGACAGTTTGCATATAATTAACAAATAAAATGGAACTGCAATGGAGGCAGAACAGGAAAGCAGTCGTCTTCTGATTCAATAAACTGCATTTGTCATTCTCAATTTGTTTTACCATTTGGATTTTAATTACAAATCAAGTACCTAATCTAAGCAGAAACCAGATAACTCGATTAATGTCAGGTATGTGTTTCCAGAAAGTAATCAGTCTGGAATGGCGCACAGGAAGGGCTGTCATGGCTGCCCAGACAGGGATCTGGTGGGAACAGACTGCCACCACAGTGCCAGCTGCAGGGCTGTGCCCTGCTCTTATGCAGTAAGCATCCCTGTGGGAGGTGCACCCAGGTGGTGGACGAAGTCCTCCACTTAGAGACAGAGCTTCGGGAGGAGGAGAATAGATTGCTCCCTAGGGCTTTGTACTGGGACTGGTCCAGTTTAATGATGGTCTGGATGAGGTGATTGAGTGCACCCTCAGTCAGTTTGGAGGTGACACCAAATTGGGCAGGAGGGCATGAAGGCTCTGCAGAAGGATCTGGACATACCGGATCCTGCACTTGGGTTCCAAGAATTCCATGCAATGCTACAGGCTTGGGGCAGAGTGGCTGGAAAGTTGCCAAAGGACCTGGGAGTCTAGCTGGTAACAGCCGTCTGAACGTGAGCTAGCAGTGTGCCCAGGTGGCCAAGAATCCTGGCTTGTAACAGAAACAGTGTGGGCCAGCAGAACTAGAAGGAGGATCATCACCCTGTCCTCAGCACTTGTGATGCCTTACCTTAAATCTCATGTTCAGTTTTGGGCCCCTAAATACAAGAAAGACCTTGAGGTGCTGGAGAATGTCCAGAGAAGAGAAACAAAGCTGGTGAATGGTCTGAAACACAAGTCTTACGAAGGAGTTAAAGATGTTTATCCTGGACAAAAGGAGGCTGAGGGGAGACCTTATTGCTCTTTACAACTATAAAGGAGTTTGTAGTGAGGTGAGACTGGAGTAGTCTAGATATAGCACTTAGTGCCACTGTCTAACAGACAAGGTAGTGTTAGGTCAAAGGTTAGACTTGATGATCTCAGGGGTCTTTTCCAACCTACTTTATTCTGTGATTGTGAGAGTTGGTCTCTTCTCCCAAGTAACAAGTGACACAATCAGAGAAAACGGCCTCAAATTGTGCCAGGGGAGATTTAGATTGCATAATATGAAAAATGTCTTCATGGAAAGGGTCGTCAAGCATTGGAATAAGTTCCTAGGGAAGTGGTTGAGCCTCCAGTCCTGGAGGTATTTAAAAGATGTATAGATGTGGCCCTCTGGGACATGGTTTAGTGGTGTTGGACTTGACAGTATTGGGTTAATAGCTGGACTTGATGCTCTTTTGACAACTAAATGATTCTATGGTTCTGTGATCAATTTCTTCAAATATAAGGAAACCACTGAGAAAGTAAATGTAATCAAAAGAAAAGAGCTGTACAAAGCTGTACATATAATGACAGATGTTTAATATAAGAAACAATTTAGAATTTAAAAGCTAAAAATTATTGCTATTAAGTTTTTTCTTGCTCTCTGACAGCTAACTGATTACTCAGAAAAGAGACAGTACAAGCATGCAATCTTGCCATAATATCATGTGCAGTAAAGATTAGTTGAAAATAAAAAACTCACCATGTTCTTGAAGGCTACAATGGTCAGGAAATGCAGGAAGAAAAAATTCTTGTAGAAGAATACCAGGATGCATCAATTACTTTCTGTTTTCTCAGATACTCAGGCTGTTGACATCTCGACAAGAGATCATTTCTTTATCCAAACAGTCTCAAGGTAATAATTTGTCTAAACCTAAAACAGACACCCTCTCAAATAAGATAATTTCTAAAACTATGTATTCACTGTTATATCTGTTTCTGTCATGCTTTCCCCACAGCATGGGCTTCTTTGCTTATTGTTGCTCTAAGACACTAACACTTGCCATGATACTGAAAGAAATCTGACTGGTGCCAGCAAATATCAGAGTCAAAGCCAGATCAGAAATCTTGTTGCAGGACAAAGTTCAATGTGGTCCAATGGCATCTGCATGGAGATGCTGGTCTTAGAATCACAGCCTGCTTATTTTCTTATATTCTGTTACTTAAAATAGCTGCATCCCCCACGAAGGTGCATAGATGTATCCCTCTTATATGGGATTGCTTCTGATCTTAAATCTAAGAAGCTCTGAGTTCAAGTCACATTTCACCCCAGCGGTGTTATGTCTTTCTTGATGTCATACTGACTGCCTTCAGTCCTCCCTAGTATTATTTTGCTTTTGGACAGATTCCACATCGTATATTGAAGAAAATGTGTTTTGACCTAATCAGTCCATTTTGTACCTCCTGGAACAGCTATGTTGCCTCATCTCCTTGATTACACTTTCTGAGTTACATTTTTAAATTGAATAGATAGAAAGAAAAAATTACATTTAGTTATTATTTTTACAAAATGCTTGGGGAAACTAGTTGTACATATTTACATAAGCATGCATATATAATGTAATGTAATAAAATGTGATATAAAAACTGCATGACATTCTGTGCAAGCATTTCTCAAACTCATTTGGCTAAATCAAGAAGTGAACTTCCTTATTTTATCATAAAGAAGCATAACTCAATTTTTACTGCGTTAAAAACCTAATTTTAACAAGGTCTACCCATCAGGAAGCAGTGCCAGACCAGAAGGAATTTTCATGCAGTGCTCTGAAGCTGAAATCACAACAGTCTTACAGGAAAGCATGGCACTTCTCTGAGGCATGGGAGCAAATTAGAGCATATAATTTGAATTGCTACATTATAAAGTTATTCATGTTAAGAAGGACATTCATTATTTTTTGGGTGACTTAAATTACATTATTACTTTTTCATTTATAGAAACCAACAATCCCAAGCTGCTAACTCTGCACTCTCATTTTCTCAGTCACTAAAATAAAACAATCCAAATTTTGGATGTTGAGCACCTTCACCTCAACTACCTGGCTGGAATGTCTTGATCTTCAAAATGTAATGTATTTTATAATTCTTCTTCCCTCATTGTGTATCACAATAGATGCTTTTTAGTCTGAACTTTGATAAGCTGCACAAAGAAGACACATAGCTGTTGGCATTGGTCCTTTGTCTAAAATACCCATTGCTTTATCCCCTTGTTGGACTTGATTGATCACATGGAAGATCTACATGATAAGGATGAGAAATGCAGCAATCTCATCTGTATAATTTGTATTCTGGTAATGATATGTATTTCATAATGATGACAGGTAGGTTTTTTATACTTAAACAGCCCAAAGAACCCAGTATTATATCCCTGTTGTCATACTGATGCCTTGGATACACAGATTTCTAACATACCTATGATATATCAACCATTACATAAACACTTATCTTTGTATTTTATATTGAACTCAATTCACTTTTATACAAATTATAACCATTTATACCCTGAGTTTGTAACACTGGGCTGACATAAGCCTGTTATACAACAAAAAGGAAGTTTAAAAAAATGTTAGGAACGAGACATCAGATACAATTCCAATAAGTGTTAATAAGCATAAACAGACTACCAGTTTTTCTACATTAATTGTTGTCATATTAAAAAAACCAAAAACCATTAAAGAACTCCTCCCAAAACCTCAATGTTCTAGGTTACTCCATGCTTAGATAATGTTTATCAGGCAGAATTTGGCTTTCTAGAGCCTTGTGAAACAGCTTTGGGAGTAAACAAAACTCAGGACAGAAACCAGCTTTGATTCAAGGAATATAGTGATCTTCCTCACTCATAAGTGGGCATTACTCTGCTCTCCATGACCATCCTATTTCAGATGGTATCTCTTAAAAGTAATGCTAGGAAATTGGCTTGCAAGCAGTACTTGTATTGATAACAGATCTGGTTTACAAGATAGATGTACTTTAGCCATGCAGACCCTAGGCAGTTAAGTGCAAAAAAGAAAGAAAATAAGATAACTTCTACAGTCAGGGCTGCAGTGTCCAGTGACAGCAAAATTACTGCTTGTCCTGATGAGTGACTGGGTGCTTAACATGTCAATATAGCCTCTAATTCAATGTAATTCACAAAAGTAAAATTGAGCCAGCTGGACACATTCATTTAAGATCAAAGCTTTCCTGGTGAGAAAGAGTGGTTTGAAGTGAATTCTATATATAGACAATATTACAGAAAACTGAGAAATGCTCAGTTAATGTATCTATCTAGCCATATTTTAGCACCTCCTCTGGTCAACACAGATCACAGAGCATGTCCTGAAACAAGACAGACCATTTCTTCTTTGGCAGTGCAATCAGCTGCAGAAAGCCTAACAGACACAAAGCTGTTTCTTGGGTGCCATCTCCATGCCATCTCTGCACATAAGCCTGGTCTTTCAGTCTTTTCCCTACCGGCAGCAGAATGGAGGTGAAATATCATCCTATTGTAACATGAGTGAATCACAGTCATCTTAAACAGATGGGGTGTAAGTACTTCAACAGCCATCTCAAATAGCTCCTATTAGATCAGAACACTCTTTAGCTACTCTCACATGCAAATAAACAAACACAGTGACTGTGAACAAAACAGGCCACTGAGACAGTATAGTCTAACGTGCTGTGTAACATTACAGAAAGCATCTCATACCGTTTCACAGTGCCTTCCATCAAGTCCTGCTTGTGAATGAGAAGCAGCACACTGCTTTTAGCTCTGTTGCATTTCCAGAGGAACCCAAGAGATCCTGGAGAACTTAATGTGTACATTTCAAGGATGTTTGAGCATCTAATTCCCTAAATTGCTTCAGAAGTCCTAAACTTAATTCCAAATGAAATCTTTTAAGTTGCAAGAATCCACAACGTTGCTTGGTGAATTCTGCCAGAGTGTATTTACTTCTGTTAAAAAATACACACTTTGCTTCCATATCTAGGTTTAACTTCCATGTACTGGATCTTTTCTGTCATACTCATGAGTCTCAGAAGTTCAGTATTTTGTTGCATTCCACAGAGAGAAAAGTTTGCAACCCCACCCCCTCCCCCAATACCGAATCAAACCAGACCTTATTTTTAATCCCATTTGAACCAATCTTGTGGCTTCTCCCAAAGTCCCCAATTTTCAACAACTTTTTTGAACATGAGTACCTAATGAAATATATGTCCTGGAGTGGCCATATTTCGAACAGAAAGGTGACCTTCTTATATTAGTAAGCCTGAGTAGTGTGTTAACCTGCCACCTGCAGAATCCTGTTACAGCTGGTAATGTACCACGCCCTCAAAAACCTTTTCAAAATCTTGGTTTATGGAATCATATCCCCATTTTATACTCCTTTATTCTTATAATGCCTAATTCTTAACCATAATATTTGTTTGTCTTTATATCAATACAGGACATGCATAATGATACTTTATACACAAACTCACCCAAAACATTTAAGCAATTCACACTCCTCACTATTTATCACATCACCAATTTCTGAACTATTTCCAGACTTTTGAAGATTTTGTATTTTCTTTCGCTCTTTGAAATTGTCCTGATTTCCACGATTTGCAAGATCTGAATTGTAGTTGTTTGAAGAACTCCTGGACAGCGCATAAAACCTAGGTGCAAATTATTTCACTGTGCTGATTTCGTAACACAGAAATAAATCTTCTCATTTTTAAAATAAAACCACTATGGTGAAATTTTTATCCTACTTAAATTTCATCAGTGTGAACAGATAAATTCATGCTTTGAGAGCAAAGACATTTCCGAAACCTTCAGTAATATGCATGACTGTACATTTTGTTCTTGATGAATGATACTTTGCTAAACTGGTTTCCTTGGGGTTTTTTATTTTGGTCTTGATAAAATAGTCACTGCATGCAAACACAACTGTGGTCTCTCTTGCGCGTACAAGTCCTGAATACCAGAATTCTTTGCCAGGTCCCTACTGCGATGCACTACTGTATTGCCCCTTTACCAAATCATTAGATGTTTTTTTAAACTGTATCTGCAGAATGTAGACTGCAGCTAAAAGAGCTGGCAGGAAAGGGCAACAAAACAGAAGGTAAGTAGAAACTATGCAATAGAAATAAAACCGATTGCAACAACAACTAATAACCATATGGCAGAGTTTCATATAAAATAAAGCTTTCAGAAGACCATAGTTTTATATTACCCAATGAGTTGGAAGAGGTTACTAACGTACCTTGACCAAACTTTCACTATTCAGTAAGGATAAATTTATGTTTTGATTTTGCACAGTACCAGTTCCATCCCTGCAACACTGAACTCAGAGGATTATCTGAATCATATTTTGTAATAATGCTGCTACTGTAGTTGTTATAATAATATAAAGGTACAAATAAAGACCATATAAGGACAGATGTTCTTCCTATACTCTTTCTGGTGTGAGGATAAATGGGCAGTTGCTGATTCCATGAAACCATCAGGAGATGATGAGATATTTATCATTGTGCCTATGTCTGCTTATGATGTGCAATGCAAGCCAAAGTAATGCACCTTTCCCTGCACAAGAGCCAGTTCCACAGATTGGTGTGTTTCTGGGATAGGTGAATTATTTCATGGATATGATTTTACTCCATGGGACTAAACTGTGCTCAACTTGAACTTTTTTACTGGAAGAGAATTATGGGAATACAAGAAATACTCCATTTCCCAGAGTTAATGGTGTTATTACTTTTTGACCCACCATGCAAGCTTCTTACAGGCATCTACTTTCAGTAGTATGCACTAACAAAAATGGCCATGCTGAGTGAATTCTAAGGCTCATTGAACCACTGTCATGAACAGCAGTGAAAATATATGCCTAAAGAAAAGTATATAAAGGCATAAAAAGGTTGAATAATTCCAGTATTTCCTGAGATAGGGACAACTCCTCTGAGAGACCTTAGAAGAATGTTAGCTATTTCTAATACTATGTCCATTGTCTCAGGGATGTCACTCAACAGTCATGAACTCACATGCAGGTCTATTTTGGCTGTGACTTCCACTGTTGGAAAAGAAAGTCACAAGGGCAAGTATTTTCAAATTAAAGGATCATTTAGCATTCCATAGGATTAATAGGAAGAGGAGGTGTAATAAATAAAAAAGGGCTAGATGCTTAAATATTTAGCCTCACTTTTTCACCTATCTTCTACAATCTGGTACTTATCATGGCAATGGGATGTGGGCTGAGAATCAGGCAATGCTGCCTTGGACTTACTTTATGTCTCTTTTCCCAAGCCTATTCATCTGAGTTTATCAATATGTTTACTTTGTTATTCAAACACTATGAAAGAAATAAGTAAATATTTAAAGTAAAAAATAATTATTTAAAAAAAATAAATAAAAGATTGTGTTTAGTACCTTGACATTATTTAAAGTACAAACAGGCACATTTTTTAGTTACGCTGTTTAAATAATGCATGTGTGATGTAGTCATGCGTTAAAGACAGTGTAAAACAATAACTGATCTGAAGGCTTCACAAAAAGAGTCCATCTAGATGACAGGAAGAAGGACCACGCCTTTGCCTAGAACTCAGTCAATACATACGTGGATGACACCAACTGCCAAAAAGCAGGAGATCAAAGGTCCACTTCTGAAATAAACTTTGATACAAAATTGATTATAGCTGTGATGAATTGTCTTCTATATCTGCTGGATGTGATGAAGCAATACTTTTTACTGACTGACACAGAAAAAAAAGTTTATCTATGGCCTTAGCAATATCAAATACCAATCTTTCTCTTTATTTTTAACTTTTATTCCCCCAATTTACATATTTAACTCATGTAAGCAAACTTCTCACAATTGTTTATTACTCAAAGATAAGCTTCTATAGTTTACAGTTGTTACTGTTTCCTTACTTATAGCAGTAATGAAACTTTAGATCCAATATTTGATGCTGTATCTCAGCAACTCTATATCTGAAGTTTTTGATCTTTTCTCCATCTATATACTATGTGCTGGAACTGGATGATCTTTGAGGTCCCTTCCAACCCAAGCCATTCTGTGATTCTATGATTCTATAACTCTGTTTTCCCTTATTCCTACACAGATGATTTGTCAGAGTTAGGAAATTATTGTCATCACTACAACACTCAAATCTAAGAAGTGTCTGGGAAATTTCAGAATCCAGCTCATCCCAAATATTATGGATATTCCCTGGACTTCCAAATTGCCCTGGATGAAAAAACACTTAAAAGAGTTATCCCTATCTTTTATTTTGATATTTGGTTTTCCAATAAGTAGAGAAAGAATTAGGAATATATGAAATGTATTTTCATTAGAAATTTCTTGTTTTATTTACTAGACAGGGAAATTACCTGTCTTTCTCACATTCAGTTTAGTTTCTTTTCTCTGATTCAAATTTGTGTAAGTGACTGGGGAATTCAAGCTGCAATAAAAAGTCTTTTTCTTTAAAATACCCCAAGCAAGTAATGATCAGTTTTTTCAATTAGTACTTGAAAACCAATTTTTTCCTTTATATATGATCGCAGTACCTTTGCCTCATCTAAGTTTTTGTGCCTTCTCAGTGTACTTTACCTGAGGCAATAGTTCTAATTTTTCTCATTACAGCTGTTGCCTCCACACGAGGATTATTAGTAAAACACCTTATGCTTTCCCTTGTAATGCATCACAGATCATCATATCTTTTAACTGGTATTTTGTTCTCTATGTCTTGTGTCCTTTTCTCCTAAGGAACAATATTTTGAAGAGCCTGAGACTGTTGCATAATTAGATGATACAAATCATCCACTATCTGGTCTCCGAATAAGAGAAGATGACCTTAAGGTTTAATTTACTTCCATACATTCTCATTGTAGAAGATTAATTATATTTATTTTGTTTGGTCTCATTAAAGTTTGATTTCATCTGCATCCCCAACACATTTCATATAGATTCTCCTTATCTGACTTCTTCAAAGTCTAGTCATCTTCTCTCTGATGATAAACATATCTTGATTTAATGGCATATTTAAGTTCTGTCTGCACCTCCCTTGAACAAAATCCACAACAAAAGAGCAACATTATATTCACAGAATTACAGAATATTCTGAGTTGGAAGTGACTCACAAAGATCATTGAGTCCAACTTGACATTGACAATATAGTCCTTATGAAAATAAATGGAACACACCCTGCTCTTTCCAATAAATGTATCTCTAATCAAAATACCTTCTTCAATGGGATAATATTTGCTTTTGTGTTCCTTTCTAGAGAGATTTCTTATGCCCCTACCTTACATCCTTTTGCCCTATGCAAAAAGTTCCCTTTACAGGAGGGCAATAAACTGACAGGAAGTCTCACAGAAACCGGTGTTTCTTCTGAGAAGGATTTATATCCTCAATGAAGTACTTAGTTTCTGTCATTTTGTCCATTCAGATTATTCTAAAATGAATAGGGTTTTTCTTTTGTGTGTGTAGTTCTAACAGTGTATTTACAATACAAAAGTCACTTCCCTCTGCATTCTCCAATACAATCCTCTGTATTGAAAAAAATTCCATGACACCCCTTCTCCCACCACTCCGTGAAAAAAACCTCTGTTCCAAGTAGTGATGCCTTTTCCTTCTTGTTAGTATGCAGGGGGTCGATATATTAGGAGCGTGTGTGTCTATTCAAAATACTAAATACCCTATCCAAAACTGGGTGGATCAACTGACCAGGTGGACTCCGTAAAACACCACAAGAAGAATCAAATTTAATAATTTAACTATATCGCAAGTTTACTTTTAAATCACAAAAAAGGAAAACACCTATATTGAGGTGAACTTCAAGTAAAAGTCCAGGCAAAAAGCAGTACATGACATTGCTGGAAAGCATCTGTCATGATACGTCTGAACTACCAACATGTATTTTGGCATTTCCTAATTTTTGCGGAGGTGACTGCACAGCTGTAATGATATTCTTACTGCATCATTCCTCACTTCCTTGACCCTTCAAAAAGACACGTGCCCAAATTCAGGAGCATACGTACAACAGTCAAAGCTGAGCACAGTAAGGAACTGAATACTGGGAATGCTGGAGATGGCCATTTTAAGCAAATCACCAGGAAATGAGGGGATATGGGGTTTTTTTTTGTGTATGAAAATACACAGTAATTGATATAAACATATGTAAGCAGTAAGCAAATGTATTACTGCGAAAAACAAATTCTTAAGTTAAAAATTCAACTTCTATTTGTATTGGGAAAAATCACACCACTGCAAACATTATGCTACCATTTCAATAAGGTTTAGACTTTTACAGAAGGCCAAACTGAGGCAAAGATAGCTGAACTGATCTAAATATTTCACATAGTCAGAAAATACACACTAGTTCCTAGTCCTATTCTGTCAAGAAAATGTACCATTTTTTCTAGTGCAAATGTACCTTAGATATATATACTATAAATATATAAATACTTACATGTATACTGCACACATAACATGCAGAATCATATATACAAATATAATGTATAATAAGTCATCAAGGATACAGTTTTTGGCTATGAAAATGTTGCAGCACACTGCCATTTTCTCCTCTTAAATTAAGTTTACTAAAGTACAAAGAAATTGTTACTGCTGGATAACTAGACAACATTCTAATTGTAAGAAATTATATTTTTCAAGTGAGGTACCATTGAAATTTTTTATGTAAACAGTGAAAAAACATCATTCTGGGGTGATACAAAGAGTATTTCTAAGATGTAAAACATTTAATTTGGTATCTTAAACTCATGCTCCACTCAGGGAAATTTACAAACTGAAGTACAGTATCATACTTAACCGACCTAACACACCCATAAGCCACCACATGATTAACATACTAATTTAAAATTACAATTAAATTCTTGATAACTGAACTGTAAAGAGTCACTTTTAAAATCATATTCAACCATAAGCAGAATGACCACCCTTTTAAACAGACCTATAAATTAAAAAGACTCTCCTCATTCCTAGTGCAGGTATGTTAATTTGGCCATGTGGTAATAAAGAAACAGGATATGGAACTGATTTTAATTTGTCTCAGCATGATTAACTTTGGGAAATACCAATAGTTCACTATATATATATATATATGTAGACATTTTCACTGCTATTCCAGTTGTGTTCAAGAAGCTAGAGGTCAGCTTATCTTCAGCATGTCTATCAGGTCAGCTCTCAATGTAAAGAAGAAACCAAATGAAACAAACAGAAAAAACCAACAAATAAAAATAACTGTGAAAAAGGAAATTCTTTCCTTACCAGAACTTCTCCAGGCCATTTCAGTGTTGTTTTGAAGATGCTTGTCTTCTGTACTTAATTTTTGGCTCTGATAGCTCCCTTTTGTTATACTCCTCTAGGTCAAATCAATCCTTTTCTCTTATATTCCCTACACTCTCTCTACAGCCATGGTACATCCAGCCCTCTGGGGCTCTACTCAACATTTAAGTTTATATGCTACACTTTCATGTTCATGTCAGACTTGTGAAAATCATTCACTACAACATTCAAAGACACCTGATATTAACACTGTCATTAGTTGGCATAACCAGGTGGGTACAAAGATGAGTTATCATATATATAATTTTCTAAGCTACCTTTATTTTCATTAAAGCAGTTGAGAATTTGCAATCATTTGGCTCCCTGCCTTTGCAGGAAGCAATCTGGAGAAAAATGAATAAAAGAGATGCAGAGACAGATCAAGGAGAATGATCAGAGAATAAGAAGAAAGGACTCACCTCCTTTAGTCAGTTTTCCATTTTAGTTTCTTTCAATAGTTAAAGAGAGGAGTGATTTTTCGCACACTCTTTAATTCAGATGTCAGTTCCAATATTTGATGCTTGACTGTTCTGAAACACAAAGTATAGCAGTTAAAGGTACTAGCCTGAAACAAGATAAAATTAACATGGCAAGTATCTAAGTATTCATTAAAAATTGTACCAATATTGAGAGGTTTTATATCAATGTTCCATGGCAAGATTTTCACATGGTACCATGCTCCCCTTCTTGCATGAAAAGAGCATAAAAAAAGAGTATTTTGATTGTATAACATTGCATTTGTGATGCCACTTCAAATCTTTTACTCTCCCTGCACAACGCATGATGAGTTTGTCCGTTCTTTTACAGAAAGACACAAAAACTAGTTACATGTGATTGCCTCAGTAAATCTGTGCAAGTTCGCCTCCCCTCCATTCTCATGCTTCTCACACTACATAAGCACCATGAGTCCTGTTGCCTCTGTCTGGAGAAGCAAAGAAGAATGGCGAGCAAACTCGAACAACCACCCAGCTGTGTACACGGTGGTTCCCCACCAGCATAGTGGACAAAATTGCAATGTCAAGTCATTGCACATTAAAATATAAGAATTTTTAAAATTACATAAGCTGAAAATACTTACTTCCAAGCTATTTTATCTCTCTTGCAAGGAAAATAATATCTGGGTTTTTTTTTTTATTTCTCCAGTACTACTTACTGAGACCAACAGAAATAAATGGCTTTCCTCAGTGTTCTATTTTTGTGCTCTATGAGTCATCTCACTATTTCAAGTTTTGTTTCTCGTTACCTAAAGGTCTAGCTTATTTTATTCTGTCTTTTTTTCATGTGAACAATTCATAAATACAAGCCAGAATAAGCATGAATATTTTGTCTTGTGAATGCAGTTAACGACTCAAATCAAACTTTTATTTTAAAGTGTATTAAAAGGGAAAAAATGTACGGCTAAGGGTGCTTTGATACTAGTCTGGGACTATACTGAAGATTTAACACTACAACAACTTGTTTTGTATGTTCCTAAGCTATTTTAATCTCTTGATGCTCACTCAAAGAAAAACCTTTACACATCACAGTTAACTATTGTGGATAAGCTGTCAGAAAAAGCAAGTAAAAATTTTCAGAGCAAAATAACCCACAAATATTACAAACTCATGGTTATAAAACTAGAAGACATCAATCCAATCAGAGTCTGATGTCCTACTTCCCATAGGCTAGAAAACTTACTTAAATGAATTCCTTTGGAAGTGGGATGCACACCTTAGTAAAAAACATTGGATGGAAATTCTTTCAAGTGATCCCTAAGGAGACAGGAACAGTCTCTATACACAAGAGAAGGTTATTTCTGGGAATTCTTCGACCTCTAAAGCAGTCAAACAGCTGAAGGCTGCAGCCTCCCCTTTGTTATTGTCTTTATATTTATTATAAGTCCCATTTCCAAGATGAACTAAATTCTGACACTGGCTCAGAATTTCTGAAATTAATGTTAGGACAGAAACACATTCCACTAGCACTCCAATGAGAGCACTCTGTGTAGAGAGGGTCTGATTATTCTCTGAGGTTTATAACTATCTTCAGTGTATTTCTTCTTAATTCGAAAACTAAATTTTCAGTCCTTTCTGTACAGTTGGTCTTTCTTGGTTGGTTGTGCTGGTTTTTGTGTCAGAAGGGGAGAAAAATAAGTTTAAATTAGAAAAACAGGATGATAAAATTATCGGATTGGCAGTGGGATCAAGAGAGAGGTACAGAACCAGAAACTGCTTTCAAATTACCTCAGAAATGCATAAATTTCCCATTGACAGGATCTCTTTTGAGAAAGGTTTTAATTTGACTACAATATTGATTACATCATAACCATTTCAGGGTTTTTTGAGAGTATAAAATTACATTATATTTAATTGCAACAAGTAAGATGGATTGATTGTTCCTTATAAGATCTCCTTAGGGAGCTTAGAAATATAACTCTCTAATGGATCTCTGAAGCCATTGAAATTCCCATGGCTGAAGAATTACTTGAGAACCTTGCTCACGCTGGGCTCAGGTGGGTTTCACTTAGCTGACAGCATTTGCTTGGATAAGAGAAATTTTAACTTGTCAGATGTATTTAGTGATGACAGAGACATGAAGCCAGGCAATGTAAAGATATCACCTGCATCACACAAGTGCTACACACACTGTAAGCCACTGCCTAAAGTGCAAAAAAGATAAAATTCAAGAAGAACATATAAGTATATACAAGAGTTTTCAGAGATGGCCACGGAGTAGTGTGCTTCAAGCTCTGCACTACACATGGTACACATGGTCCATTACTGTGCATGTCAACAACCCAAACTAAATCAATTGTTTTAAAATTTGTTTAATTCTTCATCAATTTTGCTTTTGGTCCTTCTTGTTCGTGTATGTCTATACATGCTAGCCTTTTTTGCCCACTTTCCCTGCATTTTATTTAATCTTGAGATACAACCAGAATAGGTTCACAAAAGAAGAAGATGATGATGGAACACATAGATTGACTTCTGTGTGAGGGACAAATGCACAGGGTAAGACCATAAAAAAAGAGAAAATTAAATCATGGAAGATTACGAAAATATGATGACTGGCATGGAGAGGGTTAATGAAGTTATATTTTTTTTTCTAGGTTTTTGCTTCATTCTGCCCAATAAAAGAGGTAGGGAGCAGGAAATGAAGCTGGTTAGGAGTCACATTCATCAGAGGAAAGGAAGCTGCACAAATGAACAAAGGTGGGGATGGCCCTTTCTGCAACGTGCAGTTATGTTGTGGAACTCCTGTCACAAGTATGCCATGGACATTAAATCACACTTTCAAGAGAACTCCGGAAAAGTGTGGGAAAATTAAATCCCCTGAATTTAGACAACTATAAAAGATCAGAAACAACCAGCTCAGAAAGAACCAAAGCTCAGGACATCTGGAAGCTAAGAGCATATGTTTGCCATGTTCTTTCTTTTGATCTCTGATGCATGAAACACGGAATGGGACAAAAATAATTTTGAGATTGACACTGCAGCCATTTTTATACTTTTTAAATGTGGTTTTAGCTACATTTTGTCAAAAAGAAACCTAGAAAAAGAGTGGAAAAGAACAGGAAAAAAAGAATAACCTGGAACAGGTGCCCAGGCTGTGGCATCTCCATCCTGGGAGATACTGAACACTCAGTTGAACAAGAAACTTAGCACTTGATGACTGCCTATAATTCCCTTCTATGTAAATTATTCTGCAAATCTGTAATTCTAAGAAATAGACTCCAATTACATCCGTACAACTCCAGTGCAGAACACCAATTCACAGTGCGACCATTATCATTAAATTAATTTCACTGCAAAAATGAAAGGCAGGTCTTCAAGTGCTTTATGACATCATAAACCATTAGATTCTCTTTTACATTATGCCTCTTTACATTCCTGATGTTCTTCTGGCATGCACAATTTATAATTAACAGATGTATTTCCTAAAGCAAATGGGTCAAATTTTTACCTGATATTTTTTTCTTTCTCTTTTCCCCCCACTTCTCATATTATTATTAAGCAATTCACAGTCAAAGTGTATGACTAGCCATTTTTCTGTACGCAATATGAAGATACTGACCTACTTTAACAACCTGAACCTGTACCATTACAAATGTGTACTTAGAGGGGTTTTATATATACTGCAACCTTTCAATGAGGGTATGTACCTAGGCTGACAAATGACAATTAACGTCTGATGTACATAACAGGCCTCTTTCAGAACATAGTGCATATTAAAGCATTAGCATCAACAATCTTTTTCTTTTTAAGAAATAGGCAGGAACCTCATGTATTTGCTACCCAAATTATAGCAAAATAATAATAATTACAGAAATTAGGACTGCCTAGTAACTACAGGCAAATGTACTTCTAAAAATTTAATTACAACCATACTAGTGTAGCAATAATGGGAATACCATGAAGCTTAGCAATGAGCACAAAACTCAACCATCTTCTTATAAAGCCTGCAATATCACACACACTTACTGAACTTCATTTGTAAAATTAAGTCTCCCTCAGACAATTAAAAACCATGCTGAGTACTCAGCCACAGTAAATTACAAATATAATTAAGTAAATAATAAGAAAGCCCAAGTCCCTACTTAAATATGCTGCCAATTCAGCCAATCCAAACACAGCAAATATTAATGCAATACTTCAATGTCTACAGCTCAGCTCCTGATCTACAGTAATAATAACACATTAAGATTTTGTCCATACTCAGCGCAAATCACTTATTTTCCCCAAGACAACAAGAGCACCATGTAACCAATAGTAAGCTGCTCATATCTTCCATCATCCTGCTGGGGAAGGCGGAACAAGAAGTTGAGCACTTTTAGCCTGATTATATTTGGCACCAATTACAGTGACACAGACTATATTTCACTCTAAACTGAAAAGAAACCAGTTTGAAGCTGTTTAATGATAAATGATTAAAATCAATGCCAATTAAAGGGCTCTACAAAGTGTGATTTTTAACTACACTGCTTCAGGAAGTGGCTAGACAATCACTATTGTCATTCCCTTATTTCTGCATCCAAAGCAAAACCAATTTATACCTTGGAAAAACCTTCTGATTTCAGCAGGTAGCACACCAATGAGAAAAAGTTTAAAGTTCTGGGTTAGTGATAAGTACTATGCAAGGAATGAAATGTGTCTAAAATTATGCTGACAGCACATCACTTGCCAACAATGCACACTGGTGTTGATATGCGCTGGTATCTGTTTATAAGCTCACAGAGAAAGGATTAAATGCAATTTAATTAATTCAAACTTAAATATGTATTTATATCACTACACAGTAGTGTGTGAATGACAGACATTTCACTGTCTCACTACGGTTGTATTATTCTCAGCCCAGCCTCATAAATATTAATTGCTTTTGAAACTGAGTTATAAGTCTGCACATGAGATAAAGGAAAAATCCCAAGCACAGGCTCTCCCTCAACATCAATCCACAGGAGGAATAAAACATTCTCTATAAAATGTTCCTGCCTCAGCACCGGTGGGAAGTTTTGCAGTCTGTTCTAGTTCGAGGTAAATGGTTTTAATTTGCTCTTCATTGTAACTGAAAGAATCAGTTATATAAAGCCTTAATATTTCCAAACCTGTTTTTCAGTCAGAAGAAGCTTCCACATCTCCTCACCCAAGACTGGCCCATTGTGAGATTTTTCATGCTACATGCATGAAGAATTTGGTCCTAAAGCAGACAAAAAACTATAAGCAGAGGCAAATTAAAAGAAAAAAATAAATCATAACCCCCCCAATCTTCTCTATACACCACCACCCTGAGAAGTCTATGTATTTTAAACAGAAATAGTTACAAACCACAAAACTAACAACTGTGCTAAAGAGATGAGAGAAAGCAAAAATTCTGACTGCAACCAGTGACAGAGCATAGAAAGGCCCCAGGCAACACCTATGGCCACGCTCAGTCCTTACAGCTGCTGCGTTACTCCTGTCGATAATCCCTCACCTGCCTTTCTTGTGCCTGGGTGACACAGGCACTTCCAGGGAGCTGACACTGTCACCCCACACTGATTGTGGAGGAAGAGACAAGCAGCTAACCCAAACAGCATTGCAGCTGCTGTGCAAACAGGTCAACGAAGAACGAGGAGCATCTAGACCAAGCAAGCAGGCATCTGGCATGCGTGCACTATATCCCAGTTTCAACTGTGCTAATCATGAGCAACAGAAGAAAATACGTAAAAAAGCCTCATGAAATCTGTAGAGCACATTATCAGGTCAGTCAGCCTGTCCCTTGCTCCTAAGTGAGGAAGGAAACAAGATATAAAAATGTTACCCTAAGATTATTATATATAAATTAATTTCAGTGTGAAGTACTGTATAGAGACCCATCAATCCAATTCCTCTTAACATTTGATACCTACATATATAGTGAAATATTTATTCACACTACAAATGTGATGGCAGTTGCTATATAGTCAAGTGAAATGTTACAAACAAAAGCAACTACCATATTTTTCTTTCACATCCTGCCATACATCGTATGGAATTTATGACTAAAATATCTGTACGTCATAGAAGTGCTTGTAATATAACATAGATTTAAAAACCTCTGTACCTCAAAGAACACTGATCTCCATTTTTCTCCCACAGCCTTTACATTGCAACAATTCACCCTCACTTCTGGGAACACACAGAGCAGAAGATATGTCAGTAGCACTGCAAGAATTACTGTGCTTTTAAACCATCTAAGTTTTCATCTCTCTCTTCCTCAAAATAGCATAACAGGCAAGAGAAGATAGGAACTAAAAACCAAGGTTTATTGTTTTCCATGGTACACAGTGAAAAGTAGGCAATTTCAAAGTGCATCTTCCGCAACCTGCATGTGAATTTTAAACATGTCCAGCTCATGTTTTTATTACATGAAGTCCTACTCCTGCTATGGTCAAAATTCCCTTTGCTTTGAAATACTGAAAAACTGCTTCCAGACAAAACAGCAATCATGAGGCATTTGAGCAATTTTTGATACTGAACAAAAAATTGGCACCCAACTGTTGCAAGGAAAAATTCTCAATTACACACTTGGTTGAAAACACACTGTGTAATAAAGAACTTTACTTGTGCAGCACTATTAGGAATCTGAAAACAGGAGGATACTTTCATAATCTAGTCATAATTATTCATAAAGGTTGCATTTCCAGCAACACAAATCAATCTGTGTAACAGACCATCTGTCAAAATGAGCACATTTATTTCTCTTTACTACATCATGGTGATAAAATGCCCTCTCTCTTTTCCTTCACATGGTCCATTTCCTTCCACACTTGCTTTGGAGCCATAACTAAACATCACTGTGTATGATGTATATGTATACAAGTATATGTATATAAAGCCTCTGCAAATTTTCATGGTTAAAACATCTGGCTAAGCAATGGTTTTCGCATACAGTTTACAATGGTTTTTTTTCAGTCATCATCCATTTTCTGTACTTAAACCTGGACCTTCAAACCAGCTGAACAGGTCTCTGGATATTACACTGGATGTGGAAAAAAAAGCTGTCAACAGAAAATTCATTATTTTTCCACCATGCTACACTGGGCGGGAAAATGAGGAAATTTTACTCCTGCATGAATTCTCACCACATGGGACTGTCTTTGTTAGTCAAGGCACAGTAGGGATTATGTCCTGCTCAAATAAGAATTCTTTTTGCCGGTAGAGAAATAGCCATTTTTCTTTTTATTACTTTAAATCAGCATAAACCATGTATTTTTCTATCTTGTCAAGTTGAGAACAAAAGACCTAAACAAGTTCAAACTACTTTGTCAATCGAGACCAATCAGAAGTCTACAAAATAACCTTATATGTCACAGGATTAAATCATGGCAAGTATATGTAAGTATATGTGAGTTCCTCACGCACATAGAAGCAAGTGAAAGATTACAGTGTAAAAAGTTTACCTTTATTAGATGTAAATTATTTTTTTTCTTTAAAAAAATTAACAGATGATACTGCCAGGTTGACCCCAACAAAGAATTTCTCTTTATTTTGTGCTAATAAGCAAGGTTTATCCAGAAAATTTTATGCAACCATGCATGTGGGTACACTAGTCCCAGGAGACTGCTGCCAGCCCATCGCTGCTCACACTGGCTGCCAATGTGCTGCTGATTTGAATGGGACCACACTTTGAGGTAAAAAGCTTAAAAAAACCTCCAGTCAATATAATCAGGTTTATTATATCTAACCACACAAGCACTGGTTTTAATTGTTTTTTACTGGGACAAAATTGGAAAAAACCCACCTAATCAGGAGAACTTTTTATACTTTTTTATTTTTTTTTACTTATAGATTTCACAGTGTACCAGTATGCAAGAGGATTACACAAGGACAAAGAAAGAACACAACTCCTGCAACTGCATGTTGTTATTTGCTTAATTCCTTTATCAACTACTTGATTAGTTAGTTTGTGCAGTACTTAGAAAATGTAAAGCAGTAATAAGTGCTAATTAATCATTTATATAACATTCAACTACAGCTGCACATTGTGCAAATATAACAAAAAAAAGTAACTGCATAATGGTGAAGAATGAGGTGAATGAATCGTATTAAAAGTGCTGCCCAACTGCTTGTATTAAGAACATATGGTGGAAAAGAAGCAGAACTGCAAGGAAAAATTGACAATTTTATTGAATTGCAAATGAGAGGTAATAATTTCAACATCCACTGTGACAGAATACTTCCATGTGTTATTGTAAGCTCTTGTGGATGCTGCATTAAACTGATTAATTAATGGAATCATTTGATGCAACAGCATTTAGTGCAGTAAGTTTGGAAGCTGAAAGGTGCTCTTGCTAGCGCTTTCTGATGACCCAATGAACCTGCTCTAACTGGAACAGCAGCTTTTGCTGTCAGAACAACTTAAAAGCTGAGTGATAAAGGGGAGACAGCATTTATCACTTCTTCCAAGTCCAGAATCATGCATAAATGGATGAAGCAAATGGAACAGAGCACCTAGTGATGGTAAAAGACCAGGAAATAGCATCTAGTAGTTTGAAACACACAGAGTAGAGAGATCTTCTGCTCTAAGAATGAAGCTATTTTGAGTTCTATGAAAACATCTGCAATGGATGAGAATAAAAAGAGCCTTTACATAATTTATGCCAGAAGTTAAACATTCAATAGTGAAAGAGAGAAAGAGAAAAAGAGAGAGAGAGAAAGAGAGAAAGAAAGAGAGAAAGTATTCTGCAGGTGAAACCAAAACTCTTCCAAAATAATTCTGCCATGACTTTCAAAGTTATAGAATGAATGACAGTTGAAATGCACATCTAGATATTAAAAGGTAAAACTAACTAATGAGTGAAAAGAAGAAAAATATCCTTATAAGTAACAGTATTCTCAGTCTTAAATACTATCATTTCTAGGATATAAAGTATTCCATATGATACTAAAGAAATATTTAATGCAACTTTTTGAAGAGATGCATTTTTCTTCCTTACTTTTTGATTGGTTTATTTTCTTCAGCCTGCCAACAAATGCAAAACAGTCTGCAGAGAAAATTCAGTAGCAGAATAGAGAAGTGCTTTTTTTACATTGCTTTAAACACAGAGAATGCTGAAAATTCTGACAGATGCATATATTAAGAGATAAAGAAGACAAAATCATTTTGTAATGCCATTGATAAATTTGTCTAATAATTCCCAAAAAGTCCATTTGAGTTAATTTGCAATTTTCAATTAATTTGCTCTGGCCCATTATTAGCACTCTTTGTATTTCATTTTTGTGATCTTGTCCTGGAGAATCTTCCTTTTCCTTGTTTGGGAAAATAACTGTTTAAATTATTTAATATTTATGAAATTATCTTTAAGATCTACTTCTAAGGCAAGCAAGAATAAGCCTTTTTAGGTACTCTGTATTTTATATTATTTACCATAATTAGGGCCACATATCCAGGAATCAGAGTTTTATTATTCTGCAAGGCATTATGAGCACACTCTTTCCATGGTGAACCTTTAAATGAGATGTAAATCAGAGTTTTAACTTAATGGTCATGGAATGTAGGAAAAATTACTTAGTAAGTTGAAAACTTCAGTGGAATTTTCAGGTCCCCAGCACCAAGTGGTTCAGGGCACTAGTCCCATCCCCTCGCGCTGCAGTAATCTCTGAACAGACACAGACACTGCCTCTGGCACCCGGAGTCCAAACACCGCACTCATCATCATTTGCGGTTTTGGTACTTGTACATTTTAGTGACAGAAGGTACCTACTCTCCACCTGATAACAACAATCAAGTCATATTTAGTAACCCAAGAGGATGTAACTTTCCCAGTAAATTTATAATTTTGTCCTCTGTCAAGTCACTGGAGGAAAAGAGGCCCACCCTCAGCTCAGGTTGCTGACCGGGAACAGGCACTTTGTTAGTGGTCATGGCTGTCATTTAGTCAGTGGTCCTTCCCTCCCAGATGCCACCTCTAGACACAAGATATTTCATGAGCTGCATTATACTTAGATTATAGTTTTCTGTGAAATGATGAGGCAAGAAGCCATTTTTTTAATGAAAGTTGAAGGATCCAGGAACCATTTTTCATCTGGCTTGTCTAAGCCCCACTGAAGAAAAGAGAAGCTTAGCAGACCCTACTTCATCACATATGGAGTATAAGAAAAATATGCTTTGAATTGTTGCTCATTCTAGCCTTTAAGGAAATACATCTGAGCATTAATTGCAAAAGTTTTGGGGCTTTTTTTGTTGTTTGTATTTCACAGTCCTTGCAGACGGTAACACTACACAACAAAATATACACCTTCCATTTCTTCACACTTTTAAGCTCCATTTTATTTACATTGGCATATTTCTGTAGTTATAGCAAGTTTTGTAAATAGATTTTAATTGTATATGTATACATCTTAGTGAAAGAAATGGGGGTTTAAATTGGTTTTTTTAGCTACTATCTGAAAAAAGTCCACAGTCAACAGATCTTGTGTTTTGTTAGTTGAACACGAAGATCTACATGTACTAAAACTTGACTATGTGGGGCATGGAATGACCACTTTATGCACAAAGTGACATACAAATTGCTCAACTTTGCACCTGCATTTTTGTTCCCCTACAAAAAGAAGAATATTAGTTGGGGCAGCTTTATCTACCAAATTGTCACAGGAATTTTAGTGTCTCTGAGCTAGGAAATCTCATAGAAATCCCCCAGAATTCAGAAAATACCCTCAACAGATGAATCTCCCTGGCATGCTACAAAAAGTTTTATTGCTTAAGCTTGCAATGTCATACTGGGTGCTACATGGTACATGACACAGTGTGGCTTTGACAGATTACTTGGTAAATTTTGCATAATGGCAAGTAACATCCTTGGATGGAAAACCATCCTCAAAATTTCATCAAGTTGTTTCTCAGATGGATCTCGCCTTCTTGCATTTTTTTTAATAGTTTACTAATTACTGTGACAGAGAAATCAACTCTTGATGTGAGAAAATTCATTCCAACGAATTCCCTGAATTAGTACAGAGTACTTTCTGCTTTAATTTTTCTAACCCATACAAACTCCCTAACCTTCTAGAAAAATTCTTCTACTATTTGGAACTTAGTTGCTACTGACTTTTCAAGTTCTCTTTTTGTTAAATATGTTTCTGTAAAGCCCTATTTAAATTGCAGTAATATTTATAAAATAACATATTCAGAGATGGATAATTCAGAGATTTTTTAACATAAGCTCTTGAGGAAGTGATTAATAAATGCACTGGGAAAAGAACCAATTAATGACTTTGGCACTGTCTCTGTATAATGTTGGCTGAATGTCTAAATGTGTTCACTTTGTTCCTTTGTGGTCTGAACTGTTGATTGGTAACATTGGCTTCCATCTGCTAGATTACAGAAGACATCAGATCAGAGATGCTTTAGTTCAAGGTTAATGAACACAAAATACCAGAACAATACAATATCTAAGTGCTTCAGCACATGAATAACTCTCTGTTGTAGTAGCCACTTGTAATACAAACATCAAATGTACAGATTTGTTTGGCTTTGGTAAATACATTTTGTGTTCTGGACTTCCTCAACAAACCATGACTGTCTAGGTGTTTAGCAGCTTTTGTGCAGAATTCCTTACTAAATAGGAGCTTTCACTTATATAAGCTGGGGCTCAAATCTTCTTATTATGGCATGGCTTGAGTGGTCAGACCAACCATCCATAAATCCCAGCCTGTGATTTGCAAAGAAATCTTCAGAGGGGAGGAATCTTCCTTTAAAGTAACATAGACTTCCCCGCCGAAGTTCCTCTTATCAAAACGTTAAAAACAAAGTGATGAGTCAAGTGTAAAGACTTGAAGAAACAAAAATTTGACAAGAAAATTGAAATCACTACACTGAACGCTGAATTACTTTTATCAATAGTTTTTCAATGAACCTTCCGGCCCAAAGCAATTGAACTACTTCACTCTGTACTTAAAAATGTGTTAGCATTATAAACGGATACGTTTTCCTAAAAAGAAGACACAATATCTCTTCTTTTAAAATAATTTTAACAGAAAAACAGAACAACTTTAAGGAAAAAAAAATTTATTTTGCCTGCAAATACAATGAGTACTGGCTTTCTGTCCAAGAAACAACTATGGGTTGATGGGGTTTTAAACAGCTTCCTAGCAGTTTTTTGAGTAGCCTGTAGAAATAAATTTATGGGCCTGATTTTGCATTTGCAACTAGAATGAGTCACAGCTAAAGATTTTTAATGCAGTCTTTGTATAAAACATATAATGGCATCACTGAGTACAATTAGCATTCATTGTAAATTGCTTTTATAAAGAAATTGCCATTTAATTGTACAAAACTTAGTAAAATAGAATTTCACCCAATGCCTTCATCATGATTTATTTAATCTGATTTTTTTTCCTCATTATTAAGATAGTAGAAATTAGCCTTGTTACTTGGCTGAACATTTTGTGGCTTTCTGTAAAGCAGATTTTTCAGCTGAAGTTCTGGAGTACAAGATGAACAATCCAGTACCTACTGTTCTGCTGGTTATGACCCCTGCCAAAACATTCAAACCAGGACACGAAACACAGATCCAACATCCTGCTTACTGCACTCAAACAGAAGTCTTCCTAAAACACTACTCAGAATTACTATTGTGTGGTATACCTTTAGTGAGTCCCAGTATCAATAAGCATGGCATGTTAAAGTTGGCCAAGCCAAGGAAAAATAATACAGTAACACATGTGATTTACTGAGGCTGAATGCAACAATAACCAAACACTACTTACAATCTTATTATCCTTAGTTGTGCTCCAAGGACAGATTTTTTTTTTTTTTTTCTTGGAAGAATTTTCTTCTCAATAATAATTACCAGGAAGAATGTTCTGTAGCAATTTCCTGACTACATGTGACCAGCAGCCAATGTACCTTAGTATCACATCTGCAAAAGACACCAAAGCCAGGAAAGATAAAGAAGATCCAAGTCACAGAACTCCTGCCTGTGCCTTGCAGTACCAAGGCTGGTCTTCTACTTCAGTTCCCAAAGGTCCAGCTAAAGTAATCCATGAGACTGAATTACTGACCTACAGCCAATCTACCCGATCTATGTGAGTCGTTATCTTTCCTACCTCTTCTTTGCTCACTATCAAAATTAAAATCTCTTTTTCTAGAGTTACATTTCCCCCACTACTGTCTTCCATTTCGAGGACAAAAAAAGATACAGTTGACAATATGCAACTTGTGATAGTCAAGAAGCTATTGAAAGCCAATCACTATCTTGAGATCCTAAATGTTAGAATACAGAAATGCAGGTGAATAAAGGATTTATTAAGTAACATATTGAACTAGTATCATATCAGTTTTGAACCCAATTCACTGATCACAGAATCATAGAATCAGCTGGGTTGGAAGAGACCTCCGAGATCATGAAGTCCAACCCTTGATCCAACACCACTGCAATTACCAGATCATGGCACTCAGTGCCACGTCCAGTCCCAGCTTAAAAACCTCCAGGGATGGTGAATCCACCACCTCTCTAGGCAGGCCATTCCAATGCCTGATCACTCCCTCTGTAAATAATTTCTTCCTGATATCTAACCTAAACCTCCCCTGGCAGAGCTTAAGCCTGTGCCCTCTTGTCTTATTTCTTGTTGCCTGGGAGAAGAGACCAAGTCATTCCATACAGGGAGATGAACTGATGTGCTACAATTGACAATGTCATTGAAGTACCGAAGTGGAAGCTATTAAGTCTGTAATTCAAAGCTGAGGGAATGATATACAATAGCAATTCAGAACAGTTTTGCTAATGTCATAAGTTGCTCTGCAGTATGGCAAGTACGTGTATCCTCTTTGCAACAAACTAGACAGCCATGTCCTATGCACTTCTGGGATCTGTTTCTCTCCGACATAAAAAGAAAGTATCAGAATTTCTGTTGCGCACTTGTCCACCCTTGTCTTGGAATTCTGCTATGTTTAATTGTTGCATACAAGCATATTGAGAAAGTTAAAATGGGTATCAGGAAAAGTAATCATGTTATAAGATACAAAATAAATTATAAATATCCCAAAACAAATATCAATATACCTTTTTTTTTTTTAAAGCAAACACCTATTATGCAAACAGCATTTGCTTAAGTTTTTCTGAAGCACCAAAAAATTAGCTGTTTGTCTTTTTTCAACCACCCAGTTTTACACTGCTTCTCTGAAATTTGATTTTATATGAAGGGCCCTCATGCTCTTTATATTCTACAGAGCATCTATACAACCTGTACTTCTTCAAATCACAGCTATTTCAATCCTACAAAGGAGTCCTTTTCACTCCACTTTAACTCCCCTTTTAGTATTTCAAGGTGTATGCATAACATAAATACAAAATGCCTCTAAGCATAAAATCTGGGTATAACTACATTACAGTTTTGCCTGTGCAAGGCTGTACAGATAGTGGAAGTGATGTGACAGTCTACTGCAATGGACAGTCCTGGTTTTCTCAGTTTCTTTAGTCTCAAGTTGGCAAATTCTTCAGATGCAACTGTTTGCATTCCATCACCAGCACAGGGTTCTGCAGTGAAGGATGATTAATGATTTTCCTGCTTTTTCCTTTCCTGAATTGTTCACATTTTCACAATTTGGAAATAAATTGCATAGTTTAATCTGCCAATGGCTCACTTTCTATGAGCATCAGACACACACATAAGGAGGACAGAAATTCTAATTGTGTTGATCACAATACAATTACTATTTCATTTTACCTCCCTTTAAGTATCCAGAGAGCTGCTGTCCTGGGTTTCAGTAGATGAATTTTTGGTAGTGGGGGAGGCTGCAGAGGTGGCTTCTGTTAGAAGCTGCTGGAAGCTTCCCCTATCCCATGGGCGCCAATGGCACTTGGCCCCAGGAGGGACATCCAGCTCCTGGCCAGGGCCGAGCCAATTAGAGGTCATAGTAACCCCTCTGTGATAACATATTTAAGAATTGGAGGTTGTTGCACAGAAGAAATTCCAGGGAGCGAGAACATGGGATAACAAGGCAGACATCAAGGTCACTGCAGAGGTGGGGGAGGAGGCACCTCATGGAGCAGGGAAAGGACTCAGAGCTAAAACCCCTGCAGCCCATGGAGGACCATTGCGGTGCAGAGACCCCCCTGCAGCCCCTGGAGGAGCCCGTGCTGGAGCCAGTGGATGCTTGAAAGGAGGCTGTGACCCTGTGGGAGGCTCAGGATGGAGCAGAGTCCTGCAGGAGACCTGTGGGCCCGTGGAGAGGCAGACCCACGCTGGAGCAGGTTTTACCTAAGTGAGAGCTGTGGCCCTATGGGGGAGCCTATGTCGGTACATCTCCTCCTTGAAGGACTGTACCACTATGGAGGAGTGACCCTCGGGACAGCAGATGTGGAAGAACTGCTGCCCGAGGGGTGGACTCATGTTGTGAAGTTTTTAAAGACTCTCCCGTGGGAGGGACCCCACAGAGCAGGGGATGGACTCAGCTGCGGTCCCCTGTAAACTGTGGTGAAGACTGTGGTGAAGCAGAATGTCCCTCTGCAACCCACGGAGGCCCATCAGGGTGCAGAGACTCGACTTTTACTGCATCCCATGGAAGAGTAACCCCGAGGGGTGGGGGAACTCACATTGCAAGCGGCAGCAACTGCAACCAACTGCAACCCTCCATGGACAGAAGGAGGGGTGGGGGGAAAGTGTGTGTGTGGTGTGGGTTTTAAGACTGTTTTATTTCTCACTCTTTAGCTCAGCTTTTGTCCTGTTAGTAATAAACTTAGGTATTATCTCACTTAGAGTTGTTTTTGCCCATAAAGGTGGTAAGTGGATGAATCCTCTCCTAGTCCTTTTCTGTTACCACTCTCCCTTCTGCCTAGTTGCAGAAGGATTTAATGGGTCCCTGGAATCAGGCCAGGGTCAACCCACTACAGCTGTCCAGAAGTGATTGGTGTGTCTATGTGTTTGTAAGATACACATCTATTTTTGTCACATGAGGCCAGTATGTGCTGGGTTTGGTGGTGTGGGACTGCATCATGGTTTTTAAGGATTTTTTTAATGATTGTGTTTCTTTTAACAATTCTCCATGGGGTTTGGGTTTATATATCTATATATATTGATATATATGTAATGCCTAGAACAGTAAGTCTTACATCATTGGTAGGACTTCCCACACACTGCAGTGACCTCTGCATTAAACAGCAGCACCATAATAGTATCGGGAGTCTTTTTTGATGGCAATGTTTTAAAGAAACAAAGCCCCAATTCACAGTATAAATGCACGAGGAAAAAAAAAAAGACAGCTAAAGCAGAGGAGAATGCTACTGAAGCAGGAAATGCTTTAATACCAGATGCAGCTGAACACTCTCAACAGAGCTCACTTTGACTGCAAGATGAAGAGATGGATAAGAAATGGAATTCAGTCAGGACTGAATCAGATTGGTAGGGATCTCTGTCAGACATTTTTGTTTAATTTTGTTTTGCACAATCAAGGGATTATCCTTGGTGGGTTAGACAGGTTTTCACATAGCTAATGGTATATGTGTTTCTGATTAAAATGAATTTCACTCAAAAAGGTCAAGAAAAATTGTATCATTAGACCAAATTAATACTTCAGGGTCTATTTTGCAAAATATTTTTTTCAGTATACACAGAAGAGTATTTAGGCAGTTTTAAGAGAGAGTATCTCTGTTTAACTTTTAGAGAGCCAAGTAGTGTAATAAATGGACAACCTGAATAGCATGACCCTTTGTATTAGAGAATGTGGTATGTAACTTTATAATGTTAACTTTACTTGCAGAATAGATCATCATTTTAATGATAGAGGTAAAAACAATTTACCAACTCTTAGTTATCTGGGCACATAGCCTAGATGTCAAACATTCAAATAAAAGAACACACTCAAACATACTATTCCAGCAGTTGCAATGTGGCAGACAAGCTTTTCCACCTGCAGCTTCCCCTCAGGTGCTCAGGAACCCCTTCATGTTAGACTTGACAACCCAACTGCACCTGTAGCCCCTCCCTAATCCTACCCCACCAAAAGAAGTTTAGCTTGACCTCTTTTATTATTTCTTCATTATTGACTTTCTTCTTGTTCTTTCGTTTTTAAAACAGGCTTTTTTTGAGAGAGAACAAGGCTATGGAGCAGCCAAACTTCATAATCGTATATAAGTTGACTTTACTAACCGTCATCCAAACTACATATGCCTATGAATGACAATGAAAAGCTGCTACACCAGAAGGACTACCTATTTGCAAGACAAAACAAGAAACAGTCACAGATAACATGATCTCTCATCTAAGGTCTTCTTTTAGACACGGAATCTCTGAAATAAAAATAGATTAATTCATTGTCCTTTACAGTCTTTTTACGAGCTTGAAATGCTACACTATTTTTTTTAATACTATTGATCAGGTGTTGCATTTTACAAAGGTTGAACAAACTCACAGTATACTAAAGTAAAAATGAACAATTTAGCATTTATGAAGCAGATAATTCATAGTCCCTTAACAATTTTTAACACTGTGATTCTCTTGCACTTAGGATTGAAACCAATGTGCCCAATTCAATTCAAATTATCTTTCCATGACCAAGTAAATAGAAGCTCTTTTATGCCTGTTTTTTATGTAATCAAACCCTGTGTTCCCATTAAAGAAAATTATATATATTAATGTTTTGAAAGTTGCTTTTAATATAATTAAAGATGTAATTATGAATATTAAAATTTTTAATTCATATTGCAAGTACTGTTCTTGTTGAAATAATATGCAACAAGTCATGAAATAATAAAGATATTAATATATAATGTTTTAATAAATATAGCTTTTGGAGACTGTTCATGATAATCATATTCCCTGCACTTTATACAATCAGTGAAGTTGTTTTTTGCTGACCATTTTGAGATGTTTATTTTCTCCTGAATTATATCTCCAGTCAGGAGATGGCTGCTAAGTACTAGTAAATTTTTCTCTAGATAAACACAGTTGGTTTAACATCTTTTAAAAACTACTGCTGTTTTTGCAGATTATGGTCCACATCTGAAGGTATATAAAAAGCCAAGGAATTCTATAATAATCCCTCCAAAAGCTGCAAGAAATACAGTTTTTTCCATGTATAAAAAGGTGAACTTTTTGAACTTCTTGAACTCCTTTTTCAACAAACCAATGAAACTGAATGCTTATTCACACTCAGTTTTGGCATTTCAGGGAAATACTAATAATTTCCTAAAATGTAAATGGAAAGTCTTATCTTGATACCATCTGAGTTTGAAGTTGTAAGTATTCTGACATGACTGTGACTTTCTTAGCGTGAGAAAGCAAGCCAAAGTTCCCACATTTCAACATGGATGCTGAGAATATAGAGCTAGAAAGACCTCTGCAATAGATGATCACATCTGACACATTTAATCAGTTTTGACACATAGACTCCTCCTTTTGCCAGTCTTAAAAAAACTGTCCTTGAAGGGTCAAACAAACTCTGGGATTCTGGAGGAACAAAGATTACTGTAAATCCAGGTGAGGGAGCATACTTTCCCACAGGCTATCTTTCCTTTTTTTTTTTTTTTTCCCTGAGGAGAAAATGGAGAGAAATTGCCTGTCGCAAAGATTGTGTGCTCGGATCTGTCCTATTTTAAAGCTTTATAAATACAGCAATTCAAAGGACTGTTGCTTATAGCAACAAATAAAAGATAGTACAGATGGAGAGGGGAAAGGCATTACTGCAAACCCATCATTGTGTTTAGCAAATTTACACCTCTGAGAGTATGCTGGGGTTTGACAAAGGAAGAAAGTGGCAAACGTTAATGTTGCAGTAATAAGGTCAGTGCAGTTGCTGGTCAGTGTTCACACACTCTTAGTCACCCTTAGGAGGCCTTCTATAATATAAACACAGGCACTTGTCTCTCAGAAGTGTGTCTCCCAACTATGGACTGATGAGGCATAATTTTTTTAAAATGGACAGCAAATGAATTCACTATCAACTAATTACCTCACTATCTTTCATTTCAGCTAAATATTTCCAAGCATTAAGTAGTAAATACCACCAAGGAAAATAAAAATGTTCGCACTAAAGATCAGCCCTTCAGTAAAACCACACCAAGCTGAACAGCTATGATTGTGCTAGCATATGTTCATATGATAGAAAATAATACAATATATAATAACTGCATAATCATTACCTAAGAAAACATTAATTTTCAGTGAAGGCAAACATGTTCTCCATTGATCTACTATGGTAGATAAGATTTTACTAACTACAGAAATGACCTGACTAAAGCATATCCACAGCAACATCAAATGATCACAGTTCTCCATCTACAGTTCTCCACCTACTGGCAACTGAACTCAAATTACACTCCTCCCTCCACCACCAGTAATTTCTACTGCTAAGATAAGGAAAGTTATTTTTGGCAAATTCTTATGAAGAGCTGATTTTTTACTACCACTGTTATCCCTGCTGTTTGTACATCTTTTCTCTATGCGGTAATACAGGCACAGTAGTCCTGTGTTTATTCTTCTGCAGCGAGGTCCAATACAGACAGTTGTTATTGACTCCCTCTCTCACCAAACCCATTGGTTATGCAGTCTGGATGTATACTTTAATGAGCAGTTAGGCTGCTTCTGTATTGCCTATCCCCATCAGCCTTGCACGTGCCAAACCACCACATGACTACTGGGTTTGCTCAAACATGATACATAAGAACTCGATCAACACAGGAGATGGTGCACATGAAGGAATAAAATGTAGCCTCCTCTCTCCTAAAAGCCATGGCTTAGGTGCACTAGTGAAAATAAATTTGGCACATCTACTCACATAGATACACACCTGTTTTGTAAATAGCTTCTTTTTTTTTTTTTTTTTTTTTACATAATTACAGAGAGGAAGCCATTGTTGACAAGATGAATCATACCAGAAAGCCGGCGACAACATGTACCTTGCAAAGCGCCATGGACTATTATGTTAAAGTTTGTGAAAGGCAAATTTTTGCATGTTTTCAGGAAGGAAGGTGACTACTCTGGAAGTATTACAAACATGAAAAATGACTGCTTTCACTTTGAAATACTCTGAGAGATGTAGGAGCAAGGAAATATAAAGCAAGGGCCATGGCCTTGGTACCATGCCTGGAATTTTACGCATGTGACATCAACTTTTACAGGTTCCATGAGAATTTTACAGGCCTGTAAGGACAGAAGTTTTGGATGTAAAGATAAAATATAAAGTACTGGGAAACAGCCAACACAGCGTTTGCAAAAGAAGTCACGCTTCATTATGCAGCATGTGTTCTTTGAAGGAGTTTATGACCATGTGGATAAAAGTGAACCATTCATCTACTCTGCTGAATTTGTACTTGGATTTCCAAAGTTACTCTGAAAATGTTCCTCACAAAAGACCAAACAGGGCCACTGAATTTTAGTAAGTTAGGAAGTTAGTCTTTACAGGCTCTCTTTGAGTCGGTCTGCAGAGAAAGGCAGGCACGTGGTTCAAGCCAAGATCACAACCTTGGTATCTGTTGAGTCCTCCAGTATCCAGGCTCTGAAATGCAGACTGATTTGGAAAAGCTCCTCCTTCCAGTTTAGGGTATCCCCTCATCCTCAGTGCTACTATTTTGAATGACTGATAGGAATACTGTTCAGTAACACCTTCACAGCACATGACCATGTCACTGTTACCCTCAGACTTGTAGGGAACGAGCCATGATACTGGAGCTGAGTCCGGCTTTCCAAGCTGGAGTAGGAAAGCCTCTTAAACAGTGGCACATGTGTACCTTTTTCTCGAAGTTTTCACTTGGCATAGACCCCTCAAAGAAGAAACAAAACCAGAAAAACAAGCTTTCATTTGGAACAGTGACAGGCTCTCTGTAGGAAATAGGAACATAGCTTCAATCTAATACTAAGTCCTTTTCACTGGTGTAAAACAGCATTTTGTTGGCTAATTGAACTTGTGGTTGGAAAAGAGAGTTCCATGTGAATTTTCTGTAGAGAATCTTTACCATTTGTTTGCATCAGCAAGATTCTATTTTACTGTGCAGCTCAGCAACTTCAAAGTAATTGTTTTCTATCCATTCATTTGAAATTTTAGATGGCAGTCTTATTATGACAGGATGTAGATTTTTCAGTATGAATGGAGTAGTTTGTTAATGTTTATATCCAATAATTCAGGAGCCAGCTGCTCCATAAATAATATCAAATCATCTTTACCATCTGAAAGACTAAGCAATCTAATATTAATTTTATGGTTTAATATCAGAGAATTTTAGTCACCTTTGAATGATTAATAGCAGTCTGAGACAAAAAGTAAATTTTTTAATCCTTCTCTATTTACAGTGTACCCAGCTTTAAAAGTTTTGGTGTACACCACATCTATCCAGGTTTCCACATTTGATAAATATAGTCATGCAAAATCCATTTACCATCCAAAGCTGTTACAGTACACGTACACATTACAATGTTCTGTTAAACTATTTCATCAATAAGTTACTGAAATAGCTCTTTTTAGGCTTGACTCACAGGGGAAACGGCTAAATGACCATAGAAAAAATCAGTTTATATTAATCTCCCCCTCTTTTTATAAGATGATGTCATTCCATATGTTCAGGCCAGATTTTGGTTCTCTCATTACTCTTCAATCTGTTACAGTCTAGACCCTAAGTAAAACGTCTGAACAAATGACCAAGCTTTCCATAATTCTCAAAAGTGACAAATATTACAGTGAAGTCACATCATAAAAGAGGCTCAAGAAGAGCACTGCACTTGCTGTGAGATACAATTTGCCAGTCATGGAAGACAAAAGAATGTTAATAGCTTTTGCTGTGTGTCTAATGAACTACTTCCCAGACTACTTGCAAAACCCTTCTTAAGAACAATAACCCTTTTTCTCCCCCCTGAGATCAATGACACACTTTTAATATGCCTTATCAAGTGAAGTTCGTTCTATTTTTGTTACTCTAGACAATAAAACCTACAACAGTAGTGATTCAAATATAAGCAATTTCCAGACATCAAATATGACTGCAACTATCATTCAAAAAAATTACCTTCAAATGTGCCAAGAATCGCAATAACAGTTCCTGGTTTGAATAATATACCACAATAAATTTATCACGATGCAGTTAGATCTTAAACACAAACTGCTTAGGAAGTGAAAGGACATCAACAACAATAAGGTCACAAAGTTTTCTCAGAGAACCGTAGGTCAGTGTTGATGTTATTTCTGTTTATCTCTTCTGTTTCTTCTTACAGTCAGAAAAGAGGAAATGGGGGACAATTTATTATTATTGTCCTACAAAATACTTGGGAGTGATCATAGGGAAGAGTTACTGACTCTGTGACTAAGTTTAAGCATAGGAAAAGAAATACGTTAAGGAGAAAAAAACCTTAAGCATGGGACTGAATCTGGAAATAGGAGTAGAAAAGGAAAAAAAATGGTGTTGAGGACAAAAAGCACTAAACACGACACCAAGGCTGGAAATAAGAGTGTAAAAGAGGGAAAATGCAAAGATTTGCTAGAGATGTATATAAGACTTCTTACACCCACATTCTCACTTTTAGGATAGCTTTATTTTCTGTAGGGCTTTTTAATGGGGTCTTGAAATATTTATGATCACATTTGCACAGAGTGTCAGTCCATCCTCAGTTATGGCCATTAAGTATCATAGTAGCAACATATGTCTGCACAACAAACTAGTTCACTCGACCTGCACTGTAAAAACTGACCTGGAACTCTCTGCAAGATGGCTGTCTGCAATACATCAGTTGTACAGCAGATACTTCCAACTGCTCTAGAGAATTTACAAAAGCATGAGAAAGAAAATCAGGAGTATTCTTCCTCCGGTACTATTCATAGTAGTAACATGAGAATGCTTAGTAAAGCCATTTGGCAGCTGTACTACCATACTGAAACCTGTGTAATTAGGTACTTTTCTTTATATTTAATTGCTTGCTGTTACCTAGCTTCCTTCTCAATTTCTTTCTTCTAACCAAATATATCTTTAAAGCTGAGTGACTCAGTTGCTTCACTGAAAAGAATTGTGTCCCTGCTGTACATCTTGTCCTGTAAAAATAAACTATGATGATAAATGTTTCTATTTAATACAAAGCTCCTTGAACTAGGAGGTTTTTTATTGGATTAGTATCTTCCTGTCATTTAACAGGATGCTATGCAGTGTTTCTTACAATCACCCCTTTTTCCATCCCCAAAATTTCTGACTTTCAAATTACACTGAGAATTTCCCTGTGGTTGCTAGCAAGGTTGATCACATGCCAGGACATCATTCCCTGCACGCAGGAACACAGATTAGTTCGGTCTGACTATGCAGGCAAGCACTGATCAAGACTTGCACTTAATCTCCTGTGATGTGAATGAAGGAACACACTAAATTAGCTGTGTGGAATGATTGAATCACTACAGCCGAATGATCCAATGCCAACACGGAGCTGCCATAGAAGCTCAGGCCACTAATGAAGCTTTTCTGCTTTACCAAATAGTTGGTTTGGCCTTCAGGTCAGTTTTTTTAGCACAGTTCAGAAACAGGAACTGAGCCCACCTGAAGAAAGAAGGAAATGCACTACTTCTGTTTGCTGCCTCTTAAATCTAATTAAATGCTTTTACAACAGGTGCTAAGGGTTCACTTTTTCAACACAATCCAAACTCCATCAGGAAATGGGAGCATTTGCTTTTAATCTACTGAGGTAGCTGCTTGCAAAGCTGCTTTTTAATTTCTCATTGCCACAGAACAAACAGTGCAAGCTGCTGCTTAATGTTAGCATAGAGTGTAAGTACTTGAAAGTGCTTTTAGAGAAAGAAATTAAGATGCTAAAATAAGCAACATTTAATTACAAATGCTAAAGTTCTGTATCAGGGTGTCANAAAAAAAAAGCAAGCACGCATGCTAAAATGTTGATAATCTAGCCTAGAATCTCTTTATAAAACATTTGACGGTGGAGCTTTTAAGTCATTTGCTATGCAAAAACTGAAGCAACCCACAAGCTTTACTTCCTTTTTAAAATCATGGCTAACTTTATATTTACAATCACCATGGAGATGTAGCCTACAGGATCTAATTCCATTTCACTTAGCAGTATCCGGGAGACAAATTACCTATATTACCTTCTCCAAATTATCATAAATGCATTTGCAAGTTCTTCAATGCATTATTTCAAGTTGATATGCTTGCTCAGTAAATACATTTCTCCTTCATGGAATTTCTTCTGAACATTAAATAAGCAAAAGAAAACCTTTCTCATTTAGGAACATCAGCTATCAGGACAAATTATGATGAGTTAAATGCTCATGATGTGGAAAGAAGATCTGAATGCCGTCTTTGAGGACTTATCTGTGGCTTTTTATAGAAGATGCAGAAACCAGGGAAGCTTCATGCTTTAGAAAACCAGAATTTTAAATGATTCAGCAAACCTCTTTCACCATTAGAAAGACCAGCATTTTAGTGACACTGAGCTAAACCTTAAATACATAATGAAACTCTGTTCAATTTGAAGCGGGGAAGATGATATTATTTACTAAAACATGGAAGCCTGAGTGGAACTTTGAAAATCTTTAAATGCAACTGTGTAATTAGGTGTGCAGTGGCACATGACTCTGACAAGGACTACACTGGTTCAAGGAGAGCAGGCTGAAGGCAAATTTATATCATCAGATTGCAGGTTCTGTTGCAAATGGGCATGACAGTTCCTATCTACTTTACCACTGCTCGAGAGCTCCTTAGTGTAGCGATACTCATGAACTCTGCTAAATTTAATTTTATTTCCATTTGATAACAGGCAGGACTGACCCTGTCAATCAGCTTTTAATAGCCATTACCTTTCACATAGCAAAAAGTAATTCCAAATTTTAATTTCTTTTCCAAGGCTATTTCAGGAAGCTTTTAAGATGGAATAAGAAGTGGAACAAACAGCCCTGAATTGCATATTAAAGTTTAAGATGGTAGCAACAGGGAATAGCTACCAACAAAGGCATTAGTCACAGCCCCAAATTTTCTGGGGCCTGACTTAAAGGGGAAGATAAGAAGCAAAGTTCTAGCGTGACCAAACCCAAAATTTGCCTCATTTTGGGGTTCTGGTTACATTTAGTATCACCAGAAGTGGTATTTCCCACCTGGCCCAGGCAACCCCTAAGAGGATTCCTTCCCCTGGAAAGCAGAGTGTAGCAAGGACTGCAGGAGGAAAGACACATTCTTGGTCTCACCCAGCAAGATTCTGGGACCCAGCTGGAATGCCTTCTCATATCTGGGAAATGAAGGAGGATTTCTACTACGAATTATATGTTCTTACCGTCAAGATTTTCAGCCACCTTAACTGGACAATGTTTCAGTACCTGTTCCTCAGTATGAATGACTTTTGCTTATCTCTTCCTTAGGCAATACACCATTACTGAACAAAAACTTGGCACGGTATACAGGAAATATAATCACAGCTTGCCAGGAACAAGGTTCTCCAAAACTGATCGACATCCTTATTCAGCCTTAATGTTATATTCACTGTAAGTCTGTGATATTTTTATTACTTATAGCAGAAAACAGCATAAATCTAGACAGCTTTGTAATAAGAAACACCACTCTGATAAGCAGTTTGTGTTCTGATGATATCCCTTTTGTAGTGACAGAAGAACTTAGTGAAATATATGATCAAAATAGCTGCATAATGTACTTTGATTAATACACAAAAAACATTCATCAGACAAAATTCATGACATCCATGAGACATTTCTACAACTCTGTCTTGATTTATAACAACTGAGGTTTTGACTTAAATATTTGTGAGCTGTATGTGAAAAAACAGGGCGGGGTTTTTTTCTGGGTAAAAATTGTTCCACTGTAATTGATATAAGCTAAAGAATGCAGTGTTTTTAATTCAGGTGTTATATATAAACAGCAGAGGTAATATAAAATGAAGGATCTTTAAATACAGGACTGTAACATAGAACACCTTGTTACTTCAAGATCTTTCTGCATTTCTCTTTAGAAGTATGACATCATAAACCTGAACCCCCGCAGTGCTTTCTTCCTTAATCACTGCATGTTTGTCATGAAAATTTAGATAAGTGCAGCCTAGCAATGCCCAATATTACTCCTTGCCTATCCCTGAAATATTATTGAGCATATCTACTATTATATGCAAAAAAGAATGTAATTAAAAAACTTGCTGAAGGGACAAAAAAAAAGGTAAATTATTTTCTAGGAGGATAACTAACTCTATCCCAGCAAAAGCAGGAGAGAAATTTAGGATTTTATCACAAATAACTTTTTTGAAGATTTATTAAAAAACTGAAACTACACAAGTCTAATGTCTTTTGAAAGAGGAAATGATTATAGTAGTTAAAGTAGAATAATGGAATTGACATAATTTGGGTTAATGGCCTATTTTTGTGAAGGTCTATTTTATATGACTGTGCAAATTACTTCTCATCTCTCTGCTCTGTAAAATGGGATGATAACCACATTTGAAAAACAAAAGTATTGAGTCATCATTCTTTCAAGATGCAAAATCACGCACAGCCCTTAGATAAGAAAGATTCTTTTACAGAATGCCCTTAATCACTTTTCTTTTTTTTGAGCAGGGATGTGTGAATGCTTTCCTAAACTACAATCTTGAGACTCTTTTAAGAAGAGACATTACTATGTGCACATTTAATTTTTTGTAATAACAAATCATATTTATATTCTTAGACCTTATAATGGCAAAGAAACTAGCAGCTTTTCAAGACAAATCTATTTATGCAAAAGGAAAAAATCAAAACAGCTCAGACTCACAGTTTTGCTGAGTTTGCGGACTGCACAGTACAAACTGATGTGGCACATATTGAGGATCTCATATTGTTTATATAGGTAACGTGAGTAAACTTCTTGTCTATTTCATGGTAACAACAGTAACATAGACTCATAGAATAGTTTGTGTAGGAAGGGAACTCTAAAGGCCACCTAGTTCAACCTCTCTGCAATGAGCAGGGACATCTTCAACTAGATCAGGTTGCTCAGAGCACTATTCAATCTGACTTGGAAAGTTTCCACGGATGGAGCATCTAGAACCTCTCCGGGCAACTTGCAGTGTTTTACCACTCACATTGTAAAAATCTTCTTCCTTATATCTAGTCTAAATCTACCCTCTTCCAGGTTAAAATTGTTACCCTTTGTCCTATTGCTACAGGCCCTACTAAAAAGTCCGTCTTTCTTACAGGCTCCCTTAGGTACTGGAAGGCTGCTCTAAGGCATCCCTGGAGCCTTTTCATCTCCAGGCTGAAAAATCCCAACTGACTCAGACTGACTTCACAAGAGAGGTGCTCTAGCTCTCTGACCATCTTTGTGGCTCTCCTCAGGACTTGCTCCAATAGGTCCACATCGTTCTTATGCTGGGAAACCCAGAGCTGGATGCAGTGCTCCAGGTGGGGTCCTAGGAGAGTGGAGTAGAGGGGCAGAATCACCTCCCTTGACCTTCTGGCCACTCTTCTTTTGATGCCATCCAGGATACAATTGTCTTTCTGGGCTGCAAGCACTCCATGCCAGCTCATGTCCATTACTGTCCACCAGTACACCCCAGTCCGTCTCAGCAGGCCCGCTCTCAATTCCTTCATCCTGCACCCTGCATTGAAACTGGGAGCCACTCTGACCCAGGTGTAGGACCTTGCACTTCGCCTTATTAAACCTCATGAGGTTTCTACCTGGACTTCTTGAGCCTGTCCAGGTCGCTCTGGATGGCATCCTGTCCCTCGGGTGTGTCAACCACACCACTCAGCATGACACAGGAATGTGTAGAAATAATAGTGATTAAAAATTATAGGTCCTAACAATGCAGTAAGAATTTTCCAAGAACTCTGCAACATACTTATGTCATCACATAAGTTATCTCTTTGCTGAAAACTACATTTACTTAAGAATTACATGCAGTATTTTATTTCTTCTTTATGCTGCACATCAAGTTTCACATACTTGAACAAAGACACCACCTAATTCTGTTCCTATACCCACTTTTTAATTCGTAATAGGGTCCGGAGTTCTGGGTGCCAGACTGCAGCACTGATAAAACTGTTGCACATGGTGAAAGAAAGTCTCAGTTTCAATATCTAAGGATCAACAGCTAGTCTTGAACCTTCACAAATACATGAACAATCCTATTTCACACATAAGAAGGAAAACCAAATGACTCAACTGTGAATCCCATCAGATACTGGATGAAGGAATTCCTGGCTCAGCCTGTTAAGCAGACTGACTTGTCATTCTTAATTTTTTAACTGAATTTTATTATTCCTTCCCTCACTTCTCTCCCATATTAAGACCTGCAGTAAACTTACATGAATTTCCACTGGTTCACATAGTTAATTTAACTCCTCTGTCACTCTCAACAGTGACTAGGAATAGATGCTACTTGATACGCTTTACTATTGTGTTGCATTACTGCAATCACAAATTTTATTTTCACTTTCAGAAAGGATTTTTAGACCACTTAAATAGAAAATTTCAGTTTCCTGTCTTCCTCATTTTCTTTCTTCTAGAGACTATAGGATTAAATTTACCCAGCCCAGGACTTGATGCTGCAGACTGTCAGGTTGCAAGGTACATTAAAAGATATATCTGAGACCCTTAAAACTGTGGCAGAATTACTGAAATCCTCTACTGGAATGTGACAGGATGATAATTTTTTAGTATTACCATTTTTTTGCAAGTATACCTAGAAATTATGTTCAAATAACAGCATTTTCATATGTCTCTATGCATCATCGCCAGAGAACTCTTCCACTAGCTTAAACCTATGCCCTAAGCAGATCTCATTCTGCTTGGAAATACATGTTCCACTTAGTTACATAGTATGGAAGGTAGGGAAAAATGCCACTTCACTTGTGGTCAGGAAAATGAGTGGAGTTGGAGTTCTGCTCAGAAAAAAAAAAAAGAAAATAAATACTGTGATAACACTTCAATGCATCTCCACCTCTTAAAAAATCCTTCATTCACTTCAGCAATCCTTTTGATTTATTCCATATAAACCACACATAAATCTACTATAAATCCATATAAATCCATTCCATATATGACTTGAAAGAGTAAAACCCATTCTTCCAACAGAGCCCTATGCACCTCATTGAGAACAAAGAATTAAGACTCTGCTAGAGAACTGGTAAATAATTTCATGCAAAATATGTTGCAATCCTATCTCTACCATTGTATTCAGTCTCCATTTCACATATCACTGTACCTGCAACTACTACCAAGGGCAGTCAGTGGAAGTCTTTATTCTGGGGAGAAAAAAAAAAAAAAGAAAAAAAGAAAGTGGTATGATGCCAAGAACTTTGAAAGACTTTATTATTCATGTATTTGAAACTGGCTCACTCCTTGAAAACATCTAACACTAACCTCCTTGTATGTGAAGCTTTTACCTACAATGATGAATGTTCTTCATATGGCATGGAGAAGAATGCAGGAAAGACAGTAGGGAGGGGAATCTGGACACAGGCAGAGAGGACGTAAGGTGGAGAATGGGAACATGAAAAAAGCTGACAGTGGAAGACAGGGTGGGCTTAAAGCTTTGGAGAAGACTAAGGATCAAGTAGAAAGTAGAAGCAAGTAATAGAGATATAGATTAGCAGAGAGATGGAACTTTGCTTACTGGGCTACACGAAGAAGTGTAGTCAGCAGCTTAAGGAAAACGATTCTTCCTTTCTATTTGGCACTTGTGAGACCACTCTGGTTTTGGGCTTTCCAGAAAGACATTAATATACTGGGTCAAGTCCAGCAGAGAGCAACCATGACGACTAGAGGCCTAGAGCAGATGGCATACCAGGAGATTGGTTTCCTCAATATCAAGAAGAGGAGGCTGTGGATGGATGGATGGATGGATATTAAAGCAACATTCAGCTCCCAGTGGGAAGTTGTAGAGAAGACGGAGGTAGCATCTCTTCAGTGATGTTCAATGTAAGGTTGCCAGGCAACAGGTACAAATTGTGACAAAGGATATTTCAATTAAATTTCAAGAAAAAAAAGGTTAACTCCATGCATTAGTTGCCAAATCCTGGATCTAGTTTGTCCAGAAAGGCTGTGGAATCTCCATTCTTGGAGGCCTTTAAAACCTGTCTGTACAAAGTCCTGAGCAACCTAATTAAGATTGAAAATTGCCTCTGCCTCTGAAGCTTGGCCAGAGGTCCTTTCCTACCTAATTTATTCTGTGATTCTGTGAATTTGAATTGAGAATAATACCTTGAGGACACAAAGTGAGAAGACATCAGATGACTAGCCGTAAGACCATACTCTACAGAGGCTAAAAATGAAGATTTTGTAGAATTGCAAGACTTCTGCAACCAAGTATCTGCAAAGATTCATGACAAAACATGTGTCTCATCCCCCCTCTAGTGGTTACTACATATAGGACCAGTCACTGCTAAAACCACTTTGTAAACTCTAGTGGCAAGTACTTGAGAAGTGAAAGATACTTATCATGCACTTGGTTATCAATATATTCTGACATCATGGAATTAATGGGGTTTGTTTCCATGGTTTTTTAAGTAAGCAAAAGGCATCTGACATAAATTCCTAGCATTTAAGACCTCCCTCTGATCCTAAAGTCGACTTAAATGTGCTTTCTTCTAATTTTGAGCTAGTTTTTTCCTCCTATTTTCAAATAATTTTTGCAAGCTCTATATTTACGCATATATATAAATATGTAGATATATATGATTAACTCTCTATGTATGTAATATATATGGTTGTATATATATTTACATTTAAGTGCATATTTCCTTAGTGGACTAAATTGATAAGCATTTCCAAGATCCATTTATTCAGACAGTTGATTGGTATTTGTGCATTACCAGTTATGTCAAAGAAGTTCATGTGTTCAGATCAGGGAAAAAAACACATCATGACTCTACACCTAAGCATCAAAGGAGGTATGTAAAGTAAATATTAAAATAAAAATAGGTGTAAATTCTTTGGTCAAGAATTTTAAGAAATGGGGTACTATCTACTAAATTTTAAAGAAAATAATAAAATAAACTTTGGTTTTAAGTGGGCATACTATAAAAATATTTATTTACCGAGCTACTGTTCATTGGTAATATTTGACATATGTCAAATATTGAGGGAAATATAGAAATATAATTGATGTAAATTATACAAATATTATTCTTACAGCAAATACAAGTAATAAAATCAAAATAAGAAGTTAAAAATGTTCTTTTAAAAAATTATGTTTAGCTACTAGGCTAAAGGATATGAATTTCCACATATATGAGAAACCCAGAGAATATTTTCCAAGTACTTTGATACCAACAAAAACAATTAAATTATTAAAGTTCATGGAAAATTAAATTACTGAGAAAAATCCGCAAGAAGGGATAATTTTTACCACAGTTCCAACTATAGTAAAAGACAACGAACATTCTCAGATTGCTTGGCCGCTAGCGTATTGAAAACACCTTTCTTTGCATCTGATCAGCAACAGTAAGGCAGCAGCTACATTACAGCATATAAAATACAAGTTCCTTGCTCATGAAGCTAGACATTCCTTTGTGATACGGGTTTCCTAAACACAGTCACAACCGGGCAGTTTAAATTTAGGTACCAGTCTGTCAAATGGTTCCACATCCAATGTTACTTGTAGGCATCCAAGGACCTAACAATTTCAACAGGACAAAGCATCTGCCTAAAGCGAACATCTGCCAATCACATGTGAGGGGGGCCATGAACATTTCATTTGGTAGCAGAGAGAGACAACCTTATTACAGCCAAGGCAACAGAAAGCACTTGTTTCTACTGCACAGAATAAAAGAGCAACTTTGACCACCTGCCCGACATCCCTATCCTCCTACCTCCAACAGCTGCTATTAATAGTTCACAGTACCAAAAAAAATGTACTAGGCATTTCAGAGAAAACAGTAAAAACTGCAGCCAGTGTTACAACTCTTACTACAGAGAATGAATGGCATTTAACAAAAGGGTGGGAAAAGGCTTCAGGTGGATAGAATTTACCAGAGTAGACTTACAGGGAAATGTCTTTATCAGGTTGCTTTTGAAACTCCATTTGTTAATCAATTGGTTTAATAGTATCTGGGTTACTTCCTCTACAGAAACAACAACATACACAAGTCTTGGTCAGACAGTGATGCCCAGGTGCATACTCTACAATTCAGCCTTGCATACCTAAAAGAAACATGGAAGTACAGCTTATATTGGTATCACAAACCTCAAAAGCTGGCATTCAGTCTAAGCTTCCCTCAGTAGAAAATGGAGAGAAACCACAATCTCTGTATCCTCTAAATTGTGAAATTATCTTAAATGAGAAGAAACATATTTTTTGAATGTCCTTTTCCCACCACTGCCTAGAGAACCATCTAAAGCTTTGATTAGATGCTTGGCTCTCAGCTCAAGTTAAATAAAATATCCACTTTTATTTTCAGTCTTCACTTTTAGATACAACTGTTGGATTAATATAACTAGTTTACCACCAGCTAAAAAGGGATAAATAAAAGGCTATGCAAGGAGGCAAGCTTTTTCACAAGAACGTGAGAATGAAAGCCATATTAATCAATCCTGTTTTAGCAGTCACAGCAGCATCGTAGAACTCAGGTTACAAAAGCTTACTGAAATTTAATAATGTTGGTGATTGCCAAGAAAAGGGGCAGCTTTTTCATACTCCTATAAACTCCAGGAAAAGAGTTGGAGTGGACAAAGAGACGAACAAAAAAAATGCGGTAAATAATTACTAATTTGACCAGAACAAAACTTGTTCACGAAAAAATGTGGGACCCTGAATATCATCAAGTACCTCAGAAGATATAATGCATGAAAGCATTATTTTTCAGGTATCCTTAAAAACAGACACATGGCACCCTTGGAGCAAAATGTTTGCTTCCTTAAAGGAAAAGTTTACGTAAAAGGGCACGAAGTGAAGAGTCGTATTTCACAGAGAAGCACTTCCTCTAAGATTTTTTTCTTGCATTTTCTTCCAAAATTACACATTTTTCCTTTAAGTTTTACAGTTCCAGGATAAAAATAAATAAAAAATTTATTTAGATGGCAATTGACTTAGTCACAGGCTTAAACATTTGAGGATATATAAAAATGGTTCTTTTCCATGAAGAATGATGTTAATTTAATTACCATACTTCTAAGTTCTGAAATACAGTTGCATTATCAATTATTTATTGAAAAACAACAACTTGAACTATTCCATGGATTGATCTTGCTGATTTGTATTACATAGTTCAGGATCTGCTTGGACATGCTTAGGGTAAGATATATTTGCTATACCAGTCCCTTACAGCTGGAACTTCTCCAGCTTTCACTGATTCAGCTGATTAATGAACTGTATAGTATTTATTAAGCCTTTCAGTAAAATGAGCTTGCCTGATCAAATGCTACAAAATGAAAAACCATCTGTGTGGTGAGTCACTATACTACTTTTCTCCAAAGTACCAGTTTACAAAAAACATGTGCAAAAGCAAATCTACCTGTGAATTCACTTCATTCGTTCAGAAAGTTTCAAGAACATACCAGTAATATGTCTTCCCAAATGACTTGCTGTTGAGCTTTGCAAATTTATTAACCTCTGTGGGATTTAAAAAATGCTGCATAACTATCAGCATAATAATAATATCCTTTAAATAAGTTGAACTAAAATATGACGTTATTTGTAGTAAAAGTGCCTTAAAGTAAAAAGCAAAGGGCACAAAATGGAAAGGATAGATCACTTCCAAGCATGAACTTAAGATCAGAAATTCTGAAAAATATCTTTTTTAAACTGTGAAATTTAAGGTAATGATAAGAAAAACAAAGCAATGGGATTTCACTTCAAGCTATTCTGTATCAATAATTCCCTGTGTTTCCCCTGTGGAAAAATGATACAACTCTAATAAAATGATTCATTGCACTAAACCGTTTTCATTAGTGAACACAGTGTACATTAGCAGGACTTCTCGAAGAGAATGTTTCTTTGGAAGATTTATTATTGTGATATTACGGTAAGAGGATCTGGATGGCTCAGTGTATGAAATCTTGTCATCCTGGCAGAAGTACTTTGCTCATCCAAGAGGCAGACATAGATTTAGAAGCAGGCAATAGAGCTCAGACTCTGAAGCTACAGGGACAGCTCATGTCAACTTGGTAATAGGCAGTAGGACAGCAGTAAGTGTCAACCACTAATCCCACAACAAGCAATACATGTTGGCATGGGCAATGGAAGAGGTCCACTTATCTGTTAATTTGAAGGAGACACTACAGTAGCAAAGCATGTGAACAGGGAGGTAAAGGAAGGAAGAGAATAATGTACTCTGACATTTTTAGTGTGGCTGTGTGTTTTGTCCATGAAAAGAAAAATATCTTTTTCTATGATCAGTATTAATACACAGTATTAATATACCAGAAAATAACTAAAGAAAAAGCAAACTAGCTGAGCAAACTTTACATCCATTATAAAATACATTAACTTAAAAATAAGGTTTTTGCAGATCAGATTTTCAAACCACCCTATGAAAATATTTTATATCTAGCCTCTTGAAACAGATGGATTAAAAAATAACACCATAAGCTATAGCATAAATAGTATCTGTCAGAGCTGCAAAGGTAGTGTAATTGACTGTATGAAGAGTTATATACGCTGGTTCAGCTTATGTTTCAATATGGTAAAAAAAAAAAAAAACAAACAAAAACATATCAGAAAACACAGTGGGTCATAAATGTTTTGACACGACCCATGAGGCAAACAAGATGGCCTAAAGACTTCAGGAGTGAGCCCACCTCCAAGTCACTGGGTGACACTGGAAGGAAATCCAGCCTACTTCTATCTAGCTGGATTACTAGCCAACATGGTTCATAGACACCAGCTCCTACTCAACCGAGCTGTTCTCTGCCTTGTTTTTTTCCCCCAAAGACTCCATATACAAAGCAGAATTCTCATGGCAGACCAGACTGCAGGCATATTGGACAACAGGAGCGAGTGAGGAGTACAGTGCCGGAGCTCAGTCTGCAGAGAGTGCCTTTTTATCATACCTCTTTTGACAGTAGGCTCACAGCACAAACAGTGCAGCCTCCCTTCATCCTGGGAGCCTGCATGGCAGACCACAGACCCAGACTCAGCAACTTTGCCTAGTATATAAGAGATCAGGGATAGAGACTAACTATGAAGGCAGAGAAGCTGCATGTATTTAATGCATAGCTCCAGCTACAGCCCTAACTCCATCTTCCAAGCTTGTCATTTCTTGCACATAAGGCATGCTGAGGTGAAGGAGTGTGCAAGAAGTTGTACAGGTGGTAAGAGAAGTGCTTAGAGGCAGAGGCAATTCTGGAGCATTTGCAATCCAGTATGAGTACAGTTTGTACATTAGGGATGAGAAGCAGGGCAAGTGATGCAGAGTTAGAGCAGCTGGAAGGTGGGAGGACATGAATTTCACTAAAGAAGAAGAAATACAGAATGAGGGAGTGAGGACTTACAGAAGAAATAGCAAAAGGTACTATTTTGGATAGCTATAGGGAATCCGTCAGGAAGCTGTGGCTCTTCAACACTTTGCAGCAAGGCCTCAAGAGCCAGAAAGTTTAGCAACCCTTACTGTGTACTTTCTACTATAAAATTATTCTTTTCTCTCAATGTCACTTGTTCTTGCATTAAACTGATCTCCCCCTGCTCCATCTTGCTTTGTATCTCACACCTCCTCCCAGTCCCACCTCATTTAGAATAACTTTTCTATACAAACTAGGGAATACACTTCCCAGGGGCTTGCAAATCATGTTCTGTAATATCAAAGGAAGTTCAAAATTAAGTGTTTAAATTCAAATTGTGAAAGTGGACTGGTGAAGGAATCAGGCTTCCATAGATGTCCCCAGGAACTCAAGTGCTCATCATTATCCTGGCAGGTAGCAGGGGAGCACCACACTAAAGCAGAACCCATAGACTTGTTTGACTTCACTTTGTGCCATGCACATGCATCACATGGGCCCGAACTCTACAGTCCTATTGTATAATTTAATGAATTTCACTGGGATTTAAGTAAATTTTGTTCATTACTATGTCATCTGTGCTTTGGGAATTACCCAGGTATACCATGTGGTACCAGTAAAGTCCCATATGTTTAAAAGACTGGTGCTATCTAAAATATTGCTATTAAAAGTCAGTGCAACATCACAGTGGTAACCTTCCAGTAGAGTTAAGAGAAACACAGGCTAAACTCCCAGTGCTCAGACTTACTTTCTGTATCTAAGGGAAATAATGATTAAAACCCTTTTGAAGATCACCATCAAAGCCTATTTTGCTATTGATTTATACTGAATGTTAATAATTAAACAGCTGACATATTTTCAGCTTCCTCTCATTGAGACTCTGTAAAAGGTAATCTATTTATATTCCACTCAAGATCTCTAGTGGTTCTTTACTACCTCAGTATCCAGTAAATATTCACTAAGCTTATTATGGAGCAGGACTAATATTTCACTTGAATTAGTAGGAAAATGGCTTCTTTAGCTCCCAACAATATGAATCTGTGAAGTGGGAAGAATCTGCATGACATGCAGAGAAGCTATCAATTCCTTTAACAGCTTCTTTAAAAAGGAATTGGACCAAATTTATGAAAAAAGAGTGTATGTTCAGTGGGTGGTAATTTTGATGCCGTTCTTTTACGTATATAAGGGTTAGCCAGAGCGTCTGAATAAAAAAGGAAGCCAATCTGCTTTTATTCAGGCATAGCATCATGTGGGCTGAATGTGAAAAATAGAAATGGTTTATTAAATGTAATTCCAAGAAGAGACTCATTTTCTTGTTAGTACAAATTATGAGAATAGGAGTCCAGCTGAAAAGTGTAACACAATGATATGAATCAGGGATGACTGTAAATGTGGGTCTCAGAACAAAACTTGTTTTTCCAATAGCCAAGGATTATGGTGATATACTTGTTTCTGCCATCCTCACAGAAGAGCTGTAAACACCTGTGAGAGAAATGACTGATTCCTAATGATGTTCCAGTCCTTCTCACACCCCTCCTTTCCCACAGTGGCCCAATGCATGTAAGACTGCCCTTTCAAGAGTCTGCAATAACTGTGACATTGAAACCAAACCATGTTTGATATCAAGTTTATATTCTTCCTTTAGCCTGTATGTCCTTGTTTATCCCCATTCTGGGGCAGAATGCCAGGGAAACAAACGCAGTAGAAAATTTGTGTACTTTTCCTAGATCAAATTTACATTTGTAACTCACTACGCTTCTCATAAAAGGAACACCTTTTTAAAACTGAAAATCAAACCACCAGTTTTTGCCAGATCAAAAATAATAAAAAAAAAGCAGCAGTTTAAGTCACGTTTAAAATTCACAGGGGTTACTGCATTTTATTAAAACAATGAAGCACCTCTGTCATTAGAAGTCCATTGCTGCAAAGGAAAGAGACCTTTCACAGGGATAAGATTTTAGAACAGCTTCCTGATCATTTTGTAACAGGTTTTCAACAAAAACATCAGTGAAAAGGATCCAATAAACTTCAAATTCTGTACAAATTATTTTTGTCTGTTTCTGTGGAGAAGTAGAAATGAAGACTACCATGAAAAAGTGGTTTTCATAAACTGATCAATACAGTACTACCTAGGAGACTGAACTCTCTTACAGAGTTTCTACATTTCAAACCTCTTCAAGAAGTCTTCGCCTCTACCTTTTTTAACAAAGCTTGCATGACACAAGCATTTGAAAAAGAACTAGGCAGTAAATAATTTTACTATAAGTCAGAAAGGGCAAAATATCTGCAGGAAGCAGATCAATAATTTATGGCTCTACAAGTAGACTGCCAGTATCACAAACATGATTTACACTGTCTGTTACATAAAAGATGAATGGATTTGGGTTTAAAATTACAATTTGTGGTCTGTCCTGAACACAAAATTGCAACCCGAGTCTACCGTTTTCTTTCAAAAAGTTATCTTTTGCTCATCTCCATTGAAGCAATAGTGTAACATATGAAAGTACATGCCACTTGTGGGGGGCCTGTGATGGACTGAAGTACATAAAAGCATATTCAGGTTAGTTACACTTTGAGTGTGATATTCAGCACATGTAATTTTATCTAGCCACATTAAGACAAGATGTATCACCACTTTTTCAGTGGCAGGAAAAGGCACGCAGACAGTAGCTCGGACTAGATGCACAGTTTTCAGATAGTTAAAATGTCTAATCAAATGGTGAAATGAATCTTGCTTGCAATTACTAAGAGCATTGCACTAATTCATAGCCAAACATGCCCTGTCACAGGCTTTTCTAGACTAGTCACTATCCTGAGTATTTACCTGGGGTCTCCAGTCTGCACTGAAACTCATGATGTTCAAAGCTGTCACATCACCTAACTAGATCAATGTAGTCCTTCACCTACCTACCTTGACAGCCATGTCATGTTTGACAGAGCATAGCTCTGCCTTTCAGGAGAGTTGATGGATAGGCAAAACAGTGAAATCATTTTACTGACCCTTGGGTAAATCTTCATTCCCAAAGAAATCTGAAGCTGTTAGCCTTGGTTTTATTCCTTCTGTGTTTCCATTAAAATATGTCGGTTCTTTCAGCACTCTAAACTAGTTGGTGATCCAAGACAAGCTGTGTACTTTTTACAGAGCTACACTGTAAGTGTAGTAAACTAAACTGAAGCCAAACTACTACTGTGTTGAAGCGTCTCTATGGGATTGAAAGTATTTCAGTTTATACATACCATCTTCTTGGGTTTATTACTTGACATTAATTTTGCCTAAGGCTATTAAGCATGTCTTCTGGCCCATAACAGACTGATTTATCCCCTGTCACACTGGGATCTTTATGGCATTAACAACTCTACTGCCACTATCTGGAATTGTGCTATGCAGAAATACAGGGGCTAAACAACTACAACATGACTATAACGTGAAATTTGAGACCTATAAGGAAATACTCAGAATTATACTTCCATGTGAAATTTCTCCACTCCTTCCTGACAGGCTGAAAAATCAACTGACATGGGTTGTCCTACAAAAACCACAGGATGCTCTGTTTCATTAATATTCGTAACAGTTCCCTTAAAAGAATCCTGTTGACATATGGTGTTTTGGGGAAATAGGGTCATGGGGGAGGGAAATTCTCCTCTCCTAAGCCCCATAAATCTCTCCCTCTCCCAAGATTTAGGCAGGCCAAAGGCACTTATGGCTATTTACATGGAAAGCCAAAGCTTACGTATAGTCTCTCAGTTTCTATGGTAGCACAGCTCCTATAAAAACGCAGCTTAAAAACACAGCTCTCCGAGCTCACTGGCATCCCCGCCATGTACTTGCAGACATTCCCTAAACAGTGAGTTTCTCCTCAAAACATGACAGACCGTGTAAATTAGCTCTGACCGCAGCAGTGGCAGTGTGAACAGCGTGGTGCAAGGGAACACTCTCAGCATGAATGGCCAGCGGTTACTCCCACTGCCTTCCGTCCTCCCTCCTGCCCCTCACCAGCATCCTCACTGGAACCACTGAGGGCTTGTCAGGCAAGCAGTGGGAAGGGAAAACCATGCCAAAAAGCACACTTTCCTTTTATGTCCTGCTGCCTTCTCCTCTCCCTCTGAGTGAACTGAAAAATCCATCACCCAGAAAATTAAGATGGAAAAGACTGAAATCACTGCTGATTTCACCATTGCTAAGATTACACAATAGAATCACTTCTAGATACTGGGATTTGTCAGCATCAGCTGAAAAAAAGGTCTACTGTGTGACAATATTAAGAAACCAACTATCCCTACAAACAGGAAGTGGCTGACATTATTTTTTAGCTAATTCAGTGCCTGAAGCAAAGTCATATATTACTCTTAACTAAATAGATAACTGGAGCACTTTTAGAGTTTACTTCAACTTCACATTGCAATTAAAGCGTCTGCTTTACAAAGACACCTGCTTAATCTTTTTAATACTACCTTTCACCATTCCTAGGAAGAATTATAGGACTTCATTTTACTACTGGACCACCTAATTAAAGCCAATAAAAGAGAATATATATTCCCTAGGGTATCAGAAAGTATTCTGTACGCTTATTAAAAATTAAATGTATTAGTGTATAAAATTACATTACTTCAACCGAAAGTTCAACAGGAAGGATACTTTTATAGAGTGAAAAAGAAAAAAAAAATCTGCTTAGAACAAGAATATTCCTCACCAAAAAAAAAAAAAAATTGAAAATTTCTTTACGTAAGTTAAATATCACATCATTATGTGGCAGCTTTCCCTTCTGATGCTAAAAGAGCCTTGGATTGGCAGGAGATTTGGAAGTTTTGATTAACAACCTACTGGAGCTCTTGGCAACGTGCCTGTGTGTTTCAGATTACTGCTGCTATAGAAACTCGCCTGGGTGACTGTGCTGCTTTTCTTTTGCTCACATTTCTAAAATGTTGGTCTTCAAATTTTTTTTTTTTGTCCTCTTGCAGTTTGTTCCACTTAGTAGCAATTGCAGCACTACTGTTCTACTCTCACTCAGTGAATAGCACAGCTACACAAACAGCTATCATTACAGATAACAGGCGTCATAAAAGAGTTGCCATATGCCTTGTCAGCTGGCCAAACTGATGACATGAATCTTTTAGAGGAGTCCTGGTAGTTCATAGGAGGTATACACATTTCAGGAAGCTAGCAATTCATTTGCTTTTCTCTGAGTTTAACACCAGTTAATACACTTTAAGGGCAGATTATATAAGAATTTAATATTAGCTTAAACTGCTATGTAAAAATCATAATTCTAATTTATCCAAGAGAGAATGAGCTAGTGACTACAAAATCCGACAAAAATAATTTATTTTTGTATGATGTCCCCTTCTTTCTGTTCACTTTCTTTCTTCCCCTCTCAGGATAATCCAAATTATTCTAACATGGTGTGAATGAGCCACCTCTGTTTTCAACACCACCAACAGACTTTAGTGGGAGCAGGAGCAGGACCACAAGAGCTTTCCATTGCTACTTGATGAAAAAGAGTATTAAACAGTGAAGCAACACAGGGCGCAGTGCCTGACCACTGCCCTGAACATCTGACCAGGCTGTGTCACATAGTTACATCTGTTACACCAGAAGCCTATCAGTGAAGTGACTGTGCCTTCTGTAAACATCAGTCCAACCATGCACACAGTTGCAATCATGGTTCCAAGCTGGACATATGTGGACCCAGATGCCGTGCTCAGTTCAGTCCATGGGCCCTGCAACACAGGCACTCAGGTTCCTGCACTTGTCTCCTTGAGAGGAGGCCAGCCACTGCTAGGCTAATCCATGCCATTCATTCCTGGTGCCCTGCCTGCCACAGATTGCTTTCAATGGGAACAGGCTGCAAGTGGGATAAGCTGGTTCAGCAGTGACAACTTACTTCTTGGCATCTTATCTGCACACATATGGACAAAGCCTGAGCTGACGGGGCATAGCAGAGCCATACAGCTCCTGCTTCAATGAAGCAATGGATGAGCTGCCCATATCAGACTACTTCATGCAGGTCACACTTTGCTCCAAGGGCTCCTGGGAAAAGACATGTACTGGGAGACTTCTACAGGAGGAACGAACAGTTTTCAGCTGAGCTCAGGAGAGATGCCAAGCGACCTTACTGAAAGGGGAGGCCCAAACACAGTGCACAATCCAGATGTACAGATGACTGACATGTGGCCATAAAGAGTCAAGTAAGTCACACTGGTACGTGGAAATCCTTGCTTTGGGAGATTTTCATGTTAGCTAGATGGCTGCCCATCTGTGTGGGTTCAAAGTAGGTGAACTGCTGAGCAACTTGAGCTCTCAAGATGATCCATGAAAGCAGTCTCCAGAGAGTAAATAACATCTAGCAAATGGGTTTAAAGTAAGCGAGTGATTTAAAGTGAAGCTATACAAAATGTACTTCTTGCAACTTTCATTCAAAGTAATACCATCAGAGACTGGATTTCACTGGGTCTCACCTGTTTGGAAGTCTGCTAGCTTTTTACCTTGTCCTCCAGAACTTAAAATTACTACACACAAAACAAGTTGCTAGAACCACGGTTCTGAAAAGAGCCTTCTAAATATTGCTATAGCCCACCATATCAATGTCATATCTGCTAGAGCTTGCTGAGAGCCTGAAGCAGAAACTGAGATACAGATAAGTGTAAATAATCTCTACTATTTAGAGACAGGATCGGGGCAAAATCCAAACTGGAATAATTCAGAAACTGATCTTTTTATCTACTTCATTGATCAAAGCTTACAACGAAATGGGACATTGGATCATCAAGGTCCTTATCAGTTGCTAGTTATTATGAGAAAGAAGATATACTGTTACAATTGCAAATCTGACAAACATACAAACCATCAAAACATCTTAAAATGAGAAGTTATAGAAACTTTGTCAAGTAAGTTAGGGTGAAAGTAAGAGCCAGAAGTGTTTTAGCAAAAAGCCCCAATGAACTCCAACCCACAAACATTCATAAAATTCTAACTAAGATGCCTCCTATGCTGTGTATCTCCATTGGAAATCCCATTTATCTCCCTCTTGTTCTTTCACTAGTTTGCACAAAACCATTTGAGTTGGTGGCAATCTTTAGAACTCATTTGGTCCAAGCACCACGTCCAAGGCAGTCCAGCCAAGTTCTGCGTACCTCTAAGGATGGAGATCCCTCAGCCTCTTGGGACATCTGCTCCAGTGATTTTAACTCTGGTAGTAATCCCAAAGAACTACCACACAGTCAGAATTTCCTGCATTTCCTTTTGTCTGTGGCTTCTGGTTCTTTCATTACATGCCTCTGAGAAAGCGTCTGGCCACCTGGCTCCTCTGTATGCCTCAGGTACAGGAAGACAGCAAGAAGACCTCCCATCAGCCATCTCTTTTTAATGCTGAACAGACCTAGTTCTCAGCCTCGCCTCTCACAACCTCAGATGTACTCCAGACCCATGACCATTTTGGTAGATCTCTGCTGGACTTAACCCAGCATGTCAATGTATTTCTTTTACTGGGGAACTCCAAACTGGTTGCAGTTCTCCCAGTGTGGTCTCACAAGTGCCAAGCAGAGGGGAAGGAAGGGCTTGTGGGTTATGCTTGCTAACATTGCCTGGGATGTGATTGCCTGTCTGCTACAAGGACACCCTGCAGATTCATGCACAACTTGCTGCCCGCAAATACTTCTAGAAGCTACCAAGCTGCATTTTAGCAGTTGGCCTACCAGTCTTTGCTCCAGCTTGTCAGATTCTGTGATTCTGTCTTGTACAGGGTTATCCCAGTCCAAACACAGAACTTTGCATTTGCTTCTGCAATGAAACATTTACAGTCTTTCACTGAAGTCTGCGTTCAATTTCAGTCTTCTCCAGACCACTTAACTTCAAAGGACTATAATTACAAATCGCTATCTATTCTTTTACAGCATAGAGGAGAAAAATGGCCAGGAAAAACTAATAATTTTTACTCTGATTACTAACACAAAATTTAGAACAAGTCTTCAAGTCCAAACATGTAATATAAAACAAAGCTATAAAATAAAAATAAAGTAATATAAAGAAATACTAAGTATTACTAGTAAAAGATCCCTGTGTGTTGTATCTATGGTTAACAAACCTTAGTAAAGGCAGCCTATGTAACACCTAGCAGCAGTAGTTTCAAGGAAGAATACTGAACTTTTAAAATGTTCAAGAAGAAAAGATTTAAACTTATTTTCATGAGGGGAAAAAAAAGGCAATAGACATCAAGACTGGATTCAGAGCACTTTTAGAGTCTCATATTTTCTACTTTTCTTCCTTCGCATTTCCAGTCCTGAAATAATATCATATGATATCATAGCTCACTTCTGAATCAGCTAAAAAAAGGGAGAATCCATCTTAGGATTCATTACATTCTTTCCACTGTAGCTGAGATCTATCATTTGCACAAATACAAAGAAGATGCAAAATACCAGCCCGTCATGGCCTAAACATACCGCTATCCCAAAACATCCACAATAATCATTAATCTGATAGTTGAGGAAAGGGAATGACAAACAAGAATCTGCTGCTACACAATTTCATTGCAAAGAATCAGACTTTCCCCATGCTTGAACCACTCAGACAAGAACTATTAATGTGAGATCAGGAGTTACCATAGAAATGGAGAGAGTTAACATTATAGTGAATTACTACTCCAATATTCAGGAAGTATTTAAAGACATTTAGGATAAAACTGACCACAAGCTATTAACATCTCCAGAAGAGAACTGGAGATGGTGTGCTACCCTTTCTCTCCCACATATTTCATTAATCACTTCAAATGATGTGGCACAGCTCTAGTATCTCTACTCTACATTTGCAGAAACACCATATACCACTGCATTTCCACATACTCCTGACAAAACACTCTCTCCCTGCTACCTCTTGAAAGAGAACTGTGGCTACAGAATAACAATTTACCTCTCCATTTTAGTCTTCCCTTTTCCTTCTTTTTCCTTCCACCCTCCAATCTGGTTATTTTTGGACTGCCAGTTGGGATTATTGCTTTTTCCCTGCTAAAATAAAAACAAACAATAGTTATATTCAGTTTCTGAACTTAAGCTTGAGATGTGTCTCAAACACTAAACAGTCACATTTTCTTGCCTGGGGTGCAATGCTATCTCCTATGACACTGACTAAAGCAAGCCCTGCAACAAAAGGCAAATTCTGTTTCTGGATTTGCATGTGCACTTTCCTGACTTCTCCAGTAACCACCTATTTGCAAACCTGAGCAGAATTGTGCCCTGAGAATTCAGCACTGGCCTAGTCTTAGACACTGAAAAAATTAGTATTTCTGAGATGAACTACAATGATAATTTAAAATACAGACAGCTAAACGAAAATATTTGTAACCTAAAATACCAATTCTCTTTGACACGACATCTTAATTTCTGACCACCTTTTATACATTTTGCTTTTTCCCAAGCACCTTGAGGTTTACTACTTGCAAACGGTATATTTGGAAATAATTTAGTGTCTACAAAATAACAGAAAATGTCCATTTCCCACCTCTAAATGAAGGTCTGAAGTAGAGAGAACATGATGCCTCACAGGGAAGAAAAGTCTTCCTTCCATCCCAATCTTATAATGTCACACAGGAAGCCTCAGCTAAAATCAGTCTCAAGACTTTTAATGTGTGCAATATCAAACATTCCCCAAATTAAACAAAAATACTAGCAAGTGTTATTCAAATGCTCTTTTTTTTTTCCTTTATCAGAATACTTTTGACTATACTACTATAATTTTATTGTGTAAAATTCAATGTGGCAACCAGATGACAGGAATTGAAAGAAGAGAGATTTTCATTTCAGTGAAAATCAGTGCTTTCTCACTCTGGACAAGAAACCAATGTGCATATACCTCCATTTTCCTGATTTTCCATATACTGGTTATAGAGGGATAAACTGGGTGGAGTTTTGAGTTGTCCAAGATGCAAACTTGGTGTTTGCTTCCCTTCTGCAAGGCAGAGTCCATCTGTCCTTCAAGAAATGCTACTACCTGACAAAAATACTTTTGTATTTTCAGGACAGTGGGCAAAATGAAGCCAACATGCAGTAGATTTTCAACAGGGTGAACTCAAGGGAATCACAGAAAAGAGAAAGTAGAAAAGACAAGCATACTGACAAACACACTGGGAGAGGAAATCTAACAAACTTCATAAAGTACAGCAGTGATTTCTCACCTTTCTGAAAAGGTTTCTGCTAATAAAGCGCCTGACAACAACTTAGAAAAGACACTTCTTTCAAGATTGAGGAGTCAAAAAATCATGCACAGAAATTACCCAGTCACAGTAGGGTCTCTTCACAGTCCAGATGTGAGAACTTTCAGACAGAACGTAACAGCAAAGCAAGTGGCTCACCACAGAGAAGTTTTAGACTGCCAGTAGTTAACCTGAACATATCTACAGTGTTACTGGAAACATTTTTAAAACTGCTGCTAATATAACATAAATTAAGAGCTGGAGGTGACCTATAGTGTTTGACTGAATTCTCCTGGAAAATTTTATGTACAGAATTGTTAGCAAGCATTCTAAAAGCAGATTGATTAGAAAGGCATTTTCACTATTTTAGAAGATTTTAAGCACCAGATTTAATGCAGTGATCCTTAGATATACACATAATTCCTTTTCACAGGTGTCTCACAAGCCCTGCCAGGCCCTATCATAACCCCATAAATATGACATAACCTTTCTCAGTGTACATAAAGGAATATTTGCAGATTTTTACATGTTCAATTTTATTTATTTATACAAGTATTGAGCACTTACCTAGCCACACTTCCTCTCCTTCCTTGATGGAAGTTATGTTACAGTGTAGTCCACAGACACAGTGTGCTAAGGAATTCAGCCCAACTATCTACGTAGGTATCTGGTATAGTATTCCAGCTTGGTGTAAATGTCAACTCTGTGTTGTCCAGCTATGCTTTCAAAGGGTTTGTTAAATAAAAAGGTCACACGGCCTTTATCATATTTGAAGTTTATAAAAAGTTTGTATCTTTATTTGTACCATGTTGTGGTACCAGCCAGGGCAGGGTTAATTTTTGCAGTAGCCAGAAGGGGCATGGCTAGGACCTGGAGGTTACTCTACAGACATCACCTCATGTAATTTTTCTGGAGATGAGGGAAGGGGTCCCTTCTTCCAGGTAGTGTGGTGTGGTGGAGGAAGCAGTCAGGTGTTGTGGGGTCTTTCCACCACAAAGGGGTGAGCAACCATGTGTGACTCCTTCACATTTTTTTTTTTTTCTAATCTGTCAGTAGTATTGGTTTGTTACTGTTGTCTTATTGTGGCAGGATAGGCCCAGCGTGATAAGATCTCAGATCCAATCAGAGAACAGCCATCATGCAGGCTATCCTGCAAGATCAACTGCTGGTGCCAGGAGGCTGTCTTGGTGTCAAATTAGCTAAAACCATTCTGGTTCAGCAGACTTCAAATACACATCCTGCTTTTAAAACACGATTTAACAAATAAGCCAGTCTGCTGGCCTACAGATCTGTGACTACCAGTCAATCACTTTATAGTATAAAAGTCCAATCCCCTTCCATGCAGTCAGGTTCTTCTGACATAACCCTTCTTGGGAGTATGTGTGGAGATTTGTCCCTTGGCTGGGGACACTCTCCAAGGATACTCCTCGAGACTGAGAGAAAGAGATCTCCTCAAAAGCATTGCTAAGGGTGAGTTACATCAAATTTCTACTTAACAATTATTTTCTTTTTGCTAGCTTTAATATTATTGCTTCCATAATTGCTTCAACATAGTGCACTATCCTATCTTATATTAGACTACTTTATGCTATATTATACTCCACTAGTAAATTTCTAGCTTTTTTAAAAATTGTGTAGTAAATAATTCTGATTAAGATATTTGTCTGATCATTTATAATAATAAATGATTCATTTAATATAAATATTCTAATTTTGCCAGTCATTAAAACCTGCGGGACAAAAGTGGTTCAATCACACCTCTGTAATTCCTTAAATTCAAACCATTTACGTAATCCAAGGCTAAGATTGGATTCAGCCACACCCAGACCCCTCTCTGAGAAAGAGTTTACGAAGCAAAGGAGTCCTTTCTGCACCTTGGGACTCAATGGCAGGACTTCTTTAATAAATTTTGTCTAAGCCTTCCACTCCCACCCATGACACTTATTTCATTGCTTTTTCCATTAAAATTTTTTTATCTCAACCAATAATCTTTACCTTTTGTGCCTCCAATTCCCCTCTCCATCCCGCTGCAGGGGTGGGGAGGGGGGAGTGATTGAATGGTTGGAGGGTTTTAGTGGGAGCACTAAATGGGTGAATACCATTCCTAAACTATGACATCTGTGATATACTACGATACAAAAATTTTAATTCCTAGGTTTATAAGACCAGAATCCACATTTGGATATCCTCATCATATTTAAAGCTCACAAAATCTTAACTACTGTTATCAGAAAATTACATCAATAGTTATAACTAGAAGTGAAGGTGCCTATATCAGACAGAGAGGTAGTTGATTCAGCTACAAATCCCCACAGCCCAGCACAATATATGCAATGGTTGAAGTCCCTGGAAGCAGCATGGCTGTCTTTGTAGGACTTGTTAGCTCAGACATCAAGCTGTGCAAAAGAAGTCACGTCTCACCAGTTCTGTTCCCAGTCATGCCAGTGTAAGCATCTGCTCAGCCAGAGTTTGTAACTCCAGAAAGTTTCATCAGTATCACTCTTTTTTTCTACTTCTTTTGTAATCAAAAGAGGGAATTGATTTAGCTTCAGATACAAAGGTTTGGTTTTTTTTGGTAGAGAATCACAAGGCAAAGATCTCTGAACTGTTGCCAACTAGTTTCTCAAGCAGGCACTTATAGCATGTAAGTGAGCTGTCATGAACCAAAAAGTAATGTATACATCCATCACTGCTACATTACAATAAAGTACCCATATTTAGGGATCAGAAATAAATCAAAAGCAAACATGGAGGTTACTGAAACTAATAAATTATTTGAATTTCCTAAAATAACGTCAGAGAGGTTAGTAAAATGAGGTCTGAAAAGGTATGAGACACTATCATACTGCTGCTTCTGTTAGCTTACTGTGCCCTCTGTTGATCATTATAATATTCCTTACAGCTCCATGACGACACATTTTCCCAATGACCTTGTCTTGTTCCAGACAGTCCGTAGCTGCCTAGTCAATGAAAAATAGACGCACATGCAAAGAGCAAGAGCAAGATGTCTACAGTACCCTTTCTTCATTTTATGATGAGCTTGGGAATATGCAGAGAGAACAGAGCAAATAAAAGGACTATTTAAGGATTAAACCCACTAAATACTCTACCAAAAAATCCTGCATTCTTTCTAACTTTAGAATTCCTATGTGATAACAAATTAGAGCAAACAGAATCAAACTTTTTATAGGTGGTCAATACCGTGAACAAGATTTCTGATATAATTTGACAAAATTCTCAGCACTGAGAACACCAGGGAACTGACAGCAGCATTGCTTTGACTATGCAATGCTGAATAATTTGGTATATAATGGAACTAAAAATAATTTACACACACTCTCCAATATTGTTACAAACATACAAATACAACTGGAATATAATTCTTACACCTCAGATCCATAGGTCTAAATACTGCGTTCACTTACCCACACTGAAATGGCCACTCATGATACTATATGCTTGGGGTTTTTTAATTTTTTCTAAAAGTACTTTGGACAGGAAAGGGATCTTAACAGTTTTCCAAAGCGTATTCCCACACCAGTTGAGTTTCCCTGAGGAAGTAAAGAGAGTGACAATTTTACTTCCTCATATTCCACCATTAGGCACAAAATTTTCTCCTAGGTATGCTAGAAAACAATTAAGATTGAAACACATCACTTTCTAAAAGTATTTATAGCATTGATTGTTACCTAATGGCTTCTGCCAGTTTTTCAAACAGCTCAAAGTCTCAACACCAACCTTTGGTTTAGTTTCTTCCAAGTTCAGTTAGGGTGGCTCTCTTTGTTCATGCAGATCAACTACTACAGATTGTAAGTCCTTATTTACCTCTACACCAGCAACTGCTGGTTGTAGTCCAGACACAAACTGTGGTGACTGATAAGCTGTACATGACTCCATTAATATGACTAAAAAGCTGCCTGAAAATCTCCACTGCTCTTCTCAAACATCTCTTCCCATGGAAATGTTTCAGAAGTTAGCTACATAGGAAGACATTCCATATGCTGTTGAAGGTCTATTTCTTTGCTGTCATCCAGTGCTAATGTTCCCTTTTGGATATGTCTGTCTTACAAAATGTCTTTTCACTGATGTCTTACCTTTTGCTGGAAGTTTTTGCATTTTGTGGGTGGGTGTTTGCTTTATCTTCCACAGTCCCATGTTGCGAACTTTTTATTTTCCCTGTAGGGTGTATTTGCTCTGTTTGGTTTGGGGTCTTTTTATGAACATCTCTCTGGGACTCTCTTCTGCCTTATGCTGTCATCTTGCAGACATTTACTTGCAATTCTATGAATCTTCAACTTTTTTACAAAATAGGCTGAGTCTAAAGTACTCTATGATGATAAAATGCTGCTTCTTTTGCCAATGCCTATTCTTGCATCTTATTATTCTATCAGTCTTATGTCAGTTCATATCCTTTCACAACATCTCAAACCCTTAAAGCAAAATCTTCCTTTTTCCATATAATTCTGTCCCTTTCAGATATACTGATTTTGTTGCTGCAGTTTGGTTTTGTTTGTTTGTCTGTTTTTTCCCTATGAACATATATTACAGTGTTTTTCTCCCTTTGCTGAGCAGATATTTTTCGTACTGTAGCTAGGAATTTTTTTTCTCTAGAAATTTCCATTTAGTCTTTCTCATGACTGCAAAAGCAGAAAACATATCATCACTCCAAAGCAAGAGATACAACATGATGGAAACACCTTCACTGTCCCAAAAGCCCTGTACACTGTTACTGTGCATGTAAGGATAAAAAGTTTGTTAATGCACTGTCAATTTTGGAAATGACTTATTCTTTCTCAAAATGGCTCCTCAAGCAATAGTTCATTAAACTAGACACCCCTAAAAGGCTAAAGTGACAATAATACACATATCAACCTTCCCCAGAGTACAATTATTGTGAATATACTCAAAAGGACTTTGAAATGAGGGAGCGGAGATCGGAACACATAATATGTAACAACTGACATATCATTTAATAAAAAGCAGATGACTAAAATATCCACTTTTGAAATTAAGTATTTTAAATAAAGAGTTTCATGGGATAAGGAATATACACTGTACTATTATGGAGGCCAAACCACAGTTCTTCATTTTCCATCTGCCTACCACTTCAGTGAAACATTATGATCAAGAAAATTTTTGATTAAATATATTTAGTTCAACCATATGCCTATGAAAACTAATAACTAACCTCTAATTTTTAAAGGTGCTCATTCATATTTTACATTCAAAGAAGAATTTGCACAAAGACAAGGACTACATTACTGGTTCTACTCCTATGGCCACATGTAGATTCCAAAAGATCAGAAGCATTTGTACAATCTACTTCCAGAACCAAGAGATATAAGGACAAACTGACCTTAATTCCATCTGAATAATGCTAAACACATACTAAATTAAAAAAAAAATCTTAATTTGGAAACTTGAAGAGATTACAGAATCTCAACTACAGCCCTCATAGTGAAAATTACTATGTTACTCCCCATTCTGCAGTCAATACCTTAATTTCAAGTAGTGCGTAACAGTGCCTTCTGTAAAACATCTCTGCATTGAGCTTACACAATATGTATTCCAAACTACATTATGTCACTTTAACCTAGAGAGAAATACCAGTGCTTTGGACATAGAATTCAAGCTCACTGCTGTCCTAATACTGTGATTAATGCTGTGAGCTACACCCTGCCTAGCCTTCCTAATCTCTGGGCTTTCTAATTTATAGTGGAGATGGATAGGCTATCAGTAGGGAATTATGAGGATTACTAGCTGTTTATCTCTCCTTTGCAGAGACACTTTGCTGCTTATAGAATTACCATAAACCCTCCAGCTACAGTGCCACTTCTATACTTATCCAGAAGTCTAGCTACCTATTGGGGACAAAATGTTTTGGTAGCCAAAATATTAGAAAATGTTGGAGTTGATGGATGTATTTTTTTCGGTAAATGATTTGAACATACTGTCAGGACCCATCATGTTACTTCAGTGGGAATTTGTCTGCAGGTTATCTTGCATTCCCTTGAAATCCAGTGTTGTGATCTTGTCTACACTAATTAGAGTTCAGCATTAAGACCTGGAGGTTGCCCTCAAGCATGACCACAGGTGAAACCATTAAACATGCATGCCAAGGCATCTCCTCACTCGAAGCAACTTATGTAACCCATTTCAAGAGATTTCATCTTTATGGTCACCAGGAATGTTACTGACTTACCTACTATCTGAAACTTAGGGGCTTCCTAAATGCTTCCACAGAAAGTCCCTATGGTATGGAGCACACATTTAATTCTGGGGTGAAACTGATCGCAGAGTATAGGGGAAGTAAGTATGTTACTTATTTTAATTTCCTGAAGAAGGAAGAATGAAAGGGACCCTTACAACATTTATTTTCCACTGACTTAAAAATCTGAATCTGTGCGGAAAATCTTGCACATTTAAAAAGAAATCTACAAATGGGAGCCATCAGTAAGATAGATATTAGGCATTGCACAACACATTTTTGATAATTACAAATGTCCTTCAACAATAAGTGTTAAATATGGTCTGTATTTTATTTATTGTCAGGGTATCTCTGCAACCACACTATAATTAAGTGACCATTTGAGCACTAACATTCAGCTAATTTGCATATATTTCATACTGTTTAGATAAAAATTTTAGCCCACAGATAGTTTTATATAAGCATATTCTTATTAAATTCCTCATAATTTTGCATTGTTCTTAAATTTTGTTGGACTTCTTAACCAGCCTGCCAAACAAGAGACATTAAGAACAGTTAATTTAAAAGTTCTGAGGCTTTAATTCTGTGCATCAGAATAGGCACATGCATATTTATAAACATAATAAAAAGATGTACAACACAAAGCTACTTCCCCGCTCAAAGTCACAACATACTGTCTTTGTCATTGCACAGTCATTTGTATTTGTCTATGCTCACTTTATATTCAAAGACTGTAACAAAAGAAAATTGTTAAAATCTAACCTTTGGTTAAAATAAGAACTCTTTTATTCTCTACATCATCTTCATTCACTTTTTTCTTATATGTACATATATATTTTGAAATACTTGATTTTTTAAGACTTAAAAAAACCCCAAACCAAACAAAACCAAACTGCCTCATGCCTGAATTTCTTTCAGAAGATTATAAAATGTCTCAGCACATAAACCACATAGGTGTAGTCATTCAGGTTCTTCCTTAAAGGTATCAAGTCTTGTAATAAGAAACAAAAGTACAACTACCAAAGGAGAGCACCATTCCCTCTAGGAATCAGAGTCCAACAGCCCAGTCTCAGCTCCCATTTGTGCAACCCTATCATGCAAGCTTCTGAGGTTTTATCTCATCTTTTAGTTTCTGGACATGCTTCAGTGTGTATAAACCACCCAAGATTCATTCCTACTGTCCTGGTTTTTTCAAATACTTCTCAGTCGTCTCCTGCAGCACAGGACCTCAATTGCCTGCTAGGAACATCTAGGCTTGTCTTATGTAGTTAATTCCCCTCCATCACAGTGGCTTTGCACACTGAAGACACTTTGATGTTTCCTCTCCTCTGAACTCCAAGTTTAGTCTCCAAGGGAAGAAAATTATTTTGATTGAATAAAGTCATTCGGCTGAAGAGAAGGGTGTCTGAAATTTAACAACATACAGAGATGGGAGATCATACTAATTACCCAGTCCAGTCTCTCACTCTATGGAAGCCTGCTAACAAAAGAGGACTCATAAGGAAGCCTATCCTCTGTTTCATGCCCAATGAATGTTAAGTCCTTGACTTAGTGTGCTGTCATATCCTATCAGCAGGATGAAATCATCGTATTTTCTTCTGTCCTGGATTTGTTTGCTTTTCTGGCAGGATATGCTAAAAACATATCACATTGTTTGGATTTGTCAAGGCATTGGATAGATACAGAAAGGCAGAAATGGCATCTTTCCAACAGGTTCTTGAAATCTAATAGCACATTTATGTAAGATGTCAGGCTTTTACTTTAAAAATGGGTCATCTAAATAAGTATGTGTTAATGGATGAAGCATGGATAAGTCATGTTATCAATACAATTTGCAAATTTCTCAAGCGTCAATCATTCTGGTCCCACTAAAACTGTTCCTGTCAGTTCTGATATATATATGCCCATGCCTATTCCTCTTATTTCCCTGCTGACTGCTCCACACCAGAACGTATTCCAGGGTCACAGCCTGTATTACCAAGGGACAGCAACATTGCTTCAACACTCAGAAAACAAGCCACAATTCCTTTGTGCACAAGGAGGACAGAAATTTGCTGCTGACAGCTGTAGCAAAACAGTCTCCAGCTTCACTAGCTCTGCTGCACTGGTGAGTAAACAGGCAAGTGTGAAGCCATGCACATCCCTTCCAGATCACCTCTCTGCTGTGGATGAAGGCTTGCACACAAGGACTTAAAATCTGGATAGTGAGGAGACAGGTGTACAGCTCACTATTCGAGTTTTCATGTCCACATTATTTGTTTTGTTTTGCTTTTGTTAGCTTTGCTGTATACGTTTCTTCAACTGCAGATGGTGGGGATTTCTTATCTCTTTTTAAATGATAAGGTATATTAAATTACAAAGACAGTTAATAAATATGGATTTTACACACAAACTATGGATACTAAATCATATTCCAATAAACAATCTCAGGACTACATTTCATTTTAGAAGAAATATTAGATATTTTTTCCATCATTGCACTGGAAGATGGGGTACATTTTATCCCAGTACTATTCACCTATCTTATTCACACATGGAACACTAACATAGATCAAGTATGGCATTTGGGTATGTTGGTATTCTTTGCATTTTACAAAGCTTCCTTTTTATCTGTGAAAACTTGGAAGTTTAAGTTCTTACTAGGGTATGTCTGTAAGGAGTAAATTCTAGTTACAGACAGACAAATGATCAGGAGGAGGCCTATGGACTACTCAATTAATTTCTTCCCATCACTCAGTATTTTGGACATGAGTGTTAAGCTCTACTGATGGACTCCTGCTACCAACGTGAGTATAAGCCAATACAGTGTTTCTTTGGTTTGGTGTTGTTTTATGGAATTTTTCAACACAAAAAGCCCTAAAGAGAGATTAATTCTCTTGCACTCCCAATCAGGCAGAACAGCACCTGCTAGCACATACAACACAAATATGCAGTCTCTGCCAGTGTTAAGAAGGCTTTTGAAGTGTAAAGGGATGTAGGACATTGCTAACCTACAGCAGTGGCACTACTTTTAAATCAGAAGCCTTAAAAACCTACTGCAAATAAGAAGACAAACCTGTAATGTTTTTTAAATGGTCAATTATTTCCCTTATAAAGTGTTAGAAATTACTTATTTTGCTATCTTAGAGAATGAAAGAGTATTAAAAATATTTTATATTCATAATTTTATATCCAATAATTTCTAATTACTGCTGTTCTAAATACAAGCAAATTACTCAAAGTTTAGGCTCTTCATCCAAACAGAAGTTTTTTGTTTAGAAATTACAAGCCACTATTCTATCTTCACTGTAACCAATTTGTCATTGCAAAGTAATTAAGTAATTCCCCCCTTCACCCTGTGTTTTCAAAACTCTGTAGAAGTAAAATAGGTATCTTTGAAAAGGTAAAATTAATACCAGGGTGTCACTGGGTAACAAAGTGAGGACCTTGTCACAGTAGGAGCACAAGCAACTGTGATTCTTGAATATGTTTGCAAGCTCCTTTCCATTATGAAAAATGTCTGCCGTTACTATTTTTTTCTCATTATTTGCACAAGTTTGGAAATGAGGCACTGTCAATATGAAAGGAACTCAAAGAGTCACCTTCCCATTATCCTGCTAGCCTACATTACGACACTGTTCATTTTATTTATTACTTCACTGAGCTGGTCTTCCCAAAACAAGCAAGCTGATTGAATTACCCCGAAGCTGTTGCCAAAATTATGATAAATATTATTACAAACTAGTGCTTATCATAACACAGAGATTTAAAACAAACTTCCTTTGACATGAGCTGCAAAAATCCTTCCTTGGCTCAGATGCTAGGCACTGCTTGAAGAACACCACCTGGCTCTGAAGATAAAGTTCATGCACTCATCCTTCCCAGATGAGGCCACCATGTAGCTATTCTTACCTTCGGATTACCAACAAATGCTGGGAGGGATAATGTCTTTCTAGAAATATCTGCTCTCTGCTAAAACACACTCAGCACAACTTATTCCATGACTTACTTCCTTCAACTCCTTTTCCTTCCCTCCCACAACACCCACAGGTACTCCTCTCTCCCACACCTCCTCCCCTAACTACTTTGGTTAAAATTTTATAGACAGAAAACAGGAAATGTAAACTTCTATACTTAAAATGAAAGATACACTGCTGTATTGGTACAGAGTACCCCAGACTTATGATAGGAAGGAGAGGAGTTACATTTCCTCCTCACAGATCTTCAGACCTTACAGATGAAAGTCATATACTGAAAATGTAAAACTGAAAGGCAATTTTTGCTAGCAAAGAGTGACATGGCAATCAAGGGAGAATATCACAAAAATAAGCCACAAAAATAAGCCATTGCTTGCTGGATGATATTCAGGACAGTCAGGTTAAATGAAGCATAAACTGTAATCAAAATCGCAACCATCAAGCTGGAAAGACTAGCAAAGAAAGAGAAGACAGGAGTGCTTTACTGGGGTGAGAATAATGCACACTGAATACAGTAGCAGTGAGAAGACTAAAACCTATCTAATGCAGATTATATAATACTGTATAGTCAATCATAAAAGAGAGCTTTATTAAAGTTGGAAGCATTCGTGTTCATGGGCACACAGCTGAAGTAGAAGAGTGAGCCCTTCCAACTCACAGGAGCTGCTCTGTGGAACCTGCAGCATTCTCAGCTCAGCTGGACAGGTTTCCCTTTTCTTCTTTCCCATTCCCAGCTGGACAGGTTTCCCCGTCCCTTTCCCATCCTCCTGGTGGCATTTGGAAAGTAAGATCAGTGTTGTGGTTTCACCCTGGTTGGCAACTAAGTACCACACAGTTTATTGCTCACTTTCTCACACCACACCCCCAGGTGTGGAGGAGAATCAGAAAGAAAATGTAATCCTTCGAGGTTGAGATAATTTAATAAATGAAACAAAATGTAATATTGATATTAATAATAACAATCATATGAATAATGTAATACTAATAATGATACTATTAATACTAACAACAATAATTATATTTGTAATTATAAGAACTGGAAGAGAGAGTAACAGAACCCAAGAGAAGCATGTGATGCACAATACAATTGCTTACCACCTACTGACTGATGTCCATCACGTCCCCAAACCATGATCAATGGCTTTTGGCCAACTCCATACAGTTTACATTCTGGGTATGATGTTCTCTGGTATGGAACATCCCTTTGGCCAGCTTGGGTCAGCTGTTCTGGCTGTGGTCCCTTCTGGGTTTTTGTGCAACACCTCACTAGCAAAGCATGAGACACTGAAAAGTCCTTGACTTAGTGTAAGCACTACTTAGCAACAACCAACAATCAGTGTGTTATCAACATTATTCTCATATTAAATCCAAAAACACAACACTGTACCAGCTACAAAGAAAAAATATCAACTCTGTCCTACCAAAATTAGGACATCTAAGAGACTCACAGGAAATGGAAAAGATACCTGTAAGAACAAGTATAGATGACTTTTATTTTATTTGAGTTCTCTGCTATGCCTGGTATCACCAAGGTGTTAAATATAGAAACATCCTCCTGAGCTTCTCTGCATCATGTTAAATCAAGATTTTTGTGCCACAATAAAGCTGATCCCTTTACAGTAGAATTGAGTCTTAGAATTATGCTTATCAATGAAAAAAAAAATACTCAGCATGATAAATTATCAGATTTTTACTTGTGATACTTGCAATCAAGTATGAATGACACATAACAAGATCATCAGCTACTGATGAAGCTCATATTAACTTCACACTTGGAACTTGGAAATCATCCACCATGTAGTCAGTTTTCTTTTGTTAAGGCCAGAGAATTCGCAAGTGAAATATCTGTCAAAGTTATTTAGTTTTATTTTGTGAAAACCTGCTCAAATGTTATTCTTTTATGTATATAAATTATGCTAACAAAAGACATCCTGTATTTTTATTTCATCTTTCCATAAGACCTGGTTAAAAAGCAATAGGATGAAGTATGCAAATGACACATGGCAAGAGAATATTCATGTACCACAGAGGACATGCTGTGAGATTCTGTGATATTCATGTTTCTGCATAACTTGATTTATCCATTAGCAGATAAATAAGAACATTTAATACTCAAGAGATATTTGCTCAGGAAGAGAGAGTGGCCTAGGTTGTTCCAGTCCATTACTGGAGAAAGTATTGTACAAATCCTTCTCTTACACAACAACCTACAGTGTCTCCTTGGGACCACTGAGGCTGCTCTATGCTGCTCTGCCAGCAAAACCCTCTTGAATTCAACTAGCCAATAAACAAAAACTACTCTGGCTAGGGGAAAAAAAAATAACATAAAACAGGGGCAAAAAATGGCCCCTGTTCTGCTCCCTCCTGTGCTCCTGGGGCTGGAGAACCACTTCTGGGCACTTGTGTATTGTGCCAAATGATCACATACCCAACAGGCAGAGTGCAGGGCAGACCTTGTGCTCCTCTCAAGTGTTGCATGGGATTTGGCTGACATTTGGGAGCTCAGAGCCACAGAATCACTGAACTGGCTCATATTTGCCACCACACCTTCCGCTCAAAACTTTAATTGTTACAAAAAATGGACCGATCTGGAAGATTTTCTTATATAAGTCTTCTAATTTCCACAAAGCCTCACATTCTTTTCCTGTCAGAAAGATGTCCATGAATCAGCATGAACGTTTCAATAGCAGAGAAGCATACACATACAGTTTTGCATAAACTTTAAAGTAGGTGTTGTGTGCCTTTGATAAATGTACGTATTTGAAGAGAAAGAAGGATGAGAGGTTTTGGTCCTAAAGACTTTCTACTTCTCCAAGTTTCCCTGTCGCTTACATGGGAAGACTTTACCATAGGTTTGATTTAGACAAAACTTATTTAAAAACTGCCAGCTTCCCAGGAAGTTTGGCAGACCTATGTAACTCAAAAAATACTTACGGTTTGGAGCTTTAAACTACTCTTCTACAGATCCAACTACACAAAAAATATGAAACTATTTCTGGCCAATGCAGACAATTATTTCAACGCAGCAATTGTCTTCCCTTTAAAGACAAATTGCCCAAATTTCCCATTTCATATGGCTATTTTGCACTCTGTTATTCCTGAAAATACAGAAGGAAATCAGTTGTCGCTCAAGCCCATCACTGTGTATGACATACATCTGTGTAAGCTCAGAAAAACACCGTATTTTTTTCAGACATGGTAAGTAAGAGCTTCCCATAATAATTCAGTAGGATCAATATGTGCTGTAAAGATCAATCTGGGCTTTTTATACTTTCTCCTTCCACATTTTTCTTAGGGCACTTTTTCTTCTGTGAGATTAATTTGTTTAGCATTGCTAATTTCTAGTGAATATCACATTAGAATATGCTTAAAGCTAGGAAAATGTGTAGAAATAATCTGAGATTAACCACAACAAATACTCAAATGCAATTTGGTTTTCTAGAACTGTGCAGTTTGACAGAAAAGTAAGGCACTCTAACGTATAGAGAAGTTTCAAATATGCACATTATCAAGAAAGATGTGAGGTGCCCCCAATCATAATGAATATCAATTCCAAAAATCAGCTTCAGACTCTTGAGATGGAATTCTAGCTGTGTGCAGGAATAAATCTGAAGACAACTCCCAAAAGTACAGGGGTAGTACAGGCAGACTAGATCTTAATTTGACATATGTTCTCTGTATCTCATTATTCATGCTCACTGCTTTCCCACTGCTTTACTTGCTCAAAGACAAGCTACAGGTAGTGAAGGGGGAAACACTCATTTTACAGTCCCTATTTTCTACTGGAAACTGGTTTGCAACTGAAATCTTCAGCACCAGTTGGGTGAGTAAGACCACAGAAAAGGGAGTCAATGCCAAAACAGAACTGCAAATTTTGGTACACAAAAGAAAGCAACCTCATTTGTGGCTAATCCAGATATGAATGAAGCTGCAAAGCAGTAAAAACTGGTTTAAAATGTTTAGTTCCATAGCAATATGCAATAGATCTCAGGTGATGCTGTGTTAAAAATACACAATAAAGCTAATAAAAATGAAAGAAAAAAATCCCACTTCTTTTAGAAGAATATAGAAAACAACAGAAGATTGTAAAAGTAATAGTATACATTTACTATATAATTAATTTTTAATATTACAGATTACACAAATTTTTCACTGCAAAATCTTATTGCAAATACTTACTAAAACTACACTATTTTCCTTTATGTGTCTCTTTTTATATCCCCAGAAGGATTTACAGCTGCCAACCTGAGGATAAGCATACAAGTGTCATGTGATCAGAGAGAATTTAAGCTCAGTTTTATCAGACAACAGCAATAAAAAGAAACGTATTTCATGTCAGCATTTCAATCCATGAGTCCAGATTTTCATCATCCTTACTTGTTCAAGCTACTACTGCCTCTCTGTTTTACTTACCTGTACTCACCCTTTTAATAGCACAGCTACAGCTAGGACTACAAAAATTTCTGATATAAATCACCGCATCACAAAGTGCATGGCTGGATGAAAAGACACACGGTTCAGTAGAAAACAAACTGCGTGTTTCTGATATTTATCCTTTGAACACATAGGTGGCTGAAGAAAAGTCAACCAATAATTAAAGAATTCATTGGATTATAGATTATTTTAGCCCAGTTAAAATGTTTTTCCTTTCCCACAATGTCAATATACAAACGCAAATACACCCTGAAGTAATGAAAAAACACATTAGCTTCTTAAGTATTTGGGTTTTTTTGAAGGGTTTTTCTCATTTTTTTTTTTAGGGATAACCAGAATTAATCAAAGTAATTTACAATGTATACATTTCAACACATTATATTTAGAATTTATTTACACATGGACTAATAGATCAGTATAAGCACTTTTGTTGTAAGAAGACCCTAAGCAATACCACTGCAGAACTTGGTGGACTAGAAAGTAATTTAATTTAAATTATTGAAATTAAGAAATTTATATGTCACATAATAATTCATTGGAAATTATACATGTGCTCTGTACATCATGCATTTTGTATTTAACTAATGCTTTTATGAATTGCCCATACATGTCATTCATAAAATACAATTTGCACCTACCTCATAGACACCAATAACATAGCAAAGTATGCTTTGCACAGTTCAAAACATCCACACTATGTAAGTTTGTGGTCAAAACACTATCTGTTGATGTGAAAAGACAGTAATAGCTACTTCTGATGCTCATATTTCCTCTGAAAACACTTAGTCCTCAGAAAAAAATGGAAAATTATTTTCCATGGTCATGCATTAGGGAGAGGATGGAGTCATTTATTATGATTGTAATTCATATTTTTATATGAAACAAAGAACACCTTTAATTCCTCATTTGATTTTCATAAATAATTGCATTCCAGGGAACCGTCATCTTTATTTCCCCTTTCCCACCTTACTGTTGCAAAGCCCCACAGAGGTGCTGAGAACCAGGAGAAGCAAAGAATCGTAATAATGACCAAATGGTCAACAACTATGCTTGGTACCAAATGCTTGCTCTGAAAAAAAGGTAACAGAGAAACTGGTCACAGTTTTTGGTGCCACAGAATAGCAGAAATTTAGTCAAAGGAGTCATTAGCAACCAAGATTAGAAAAATTCAGCTTTCATATAAAAGGAGTATGTCTTTAATAGTAGGGGCAAATTATAAGTATTTTCCATAGTTGCACTGTCCATAATTATGTTAAAAATTGTGGACACAAAATTTTTAAGATGACATGCTCACCTAAGCTCAAGACCTCAGCTATTGTAACATAACCCGGTCAGTCTTCCAATATTAATTAGTTTTTTAATTGCAAGCTGTCTAAATATTTTTAAACTTATTTCAAATTTTAACAATTTTGCTACACTATGATAAAGTATTAGAATTTGTAATAATACACTGCAACTGCAAATGGACTGCAAATTATTCTCAGCTCTGAGTCATCTTCTTTTCTGAAATATATGTAAGGCCTCATAAAACACATAAAAATACTGCATTTAATTAAGAAAGTACTAGAGATAGACTTAAAGGCAAAACAAAGGTTTGTTAACAAAATTTGGGTGCTTATTGAACCAAGAATAGAACTGCTCAGACCATTTCAATGAATTGACCTTTTTTGGATCAAAATGTGTTTAACTAGAAAATACTTTTTGAGTGACAGATATTGGATAGAAGTACAAACATCAACATATTGCAAAGAACAGAGGCCATCGGTACACAAGAGCTCCCATGTGATTAGTGGAAACGAAACTACCAAATTCAACCTTTCAAGTTTTTTGTACCCTGTTATTTTCAGTATGGTTAGGCATGTCTTTCTCCCAGAAACCTTCAGTGCATTTCAAGTAAGTCAGA